>WOXC01008426.1:585000-724590 GCA_011680675.1 Gymnobelideus leadbeateri | reverse complement strand
AAATGAGCAAACAGTGAAAAAAGAAAACCCCCTCAGATTATAGAATCTTTGATGACAAAAATGAAAACATACAACCAGAAGAAGACAAAAAAGTCAACATTCCTACATCAAAAGCCTCCAAGAAAAATATGAATGGCTCACAGGCCATAGAAGAAGTCAGAAAGGATTTTGAAAATCAAGTAAGAGAAGTAGAGGAGAAATTGTGAAGAGAAATGAGAGTGATACAAGAAAAATATGAAAAATGAGTCAACAGCTTGCTAAAAGGAGATCAAAAACATTCTGAAGAAAATGACACTTAAAAAATAGACAAACCCAAACGGCAAAAGAGGTTCAAAAAAAAAAAAAAACCAATGATGAGAAGGATGTATTAAAAAGTAAAATTGGCCAAATGGAAAAGGAGGTCCAAAAGCTCCCTGAAGAATATAATTCCTTAAAAGTTAGAATGGAGCAAATAGAAGTTAATGATTTCATAAAAAAAAATCAAGAAATGATAAAAGAAACCAAAAGAATGAAAAAATAGAAGACAGTGTGAAATATCTCATTGGAAAAACAACTGACCTGGAAAATAGATCCAGGAGAGAGAATTTAAAAATCAGTGGACTACCTGAAAGCCATTTTCAAAAAAGGAACCTTGACATTATATTTCAAGAAATTATCAAGGAAAATTGCCATGATATTCTAGAACCAGAGAGAAAAATAGAAATAGAAAGAATCTACCTATCACTTACTGATAGATATCCCCAAAGGAAAACCCCTAGAAATATTGTAGGAAAATTCCAGAGTTCCCAGGATGAGAAGAACATATTACAAGCAGCCAGGAAGGAACAATTTTACTATTGTGGAAACACAATCAGGATAACACAAGATCTAGCAGCATCTACATTAAGGTATTGAAGGGCTTGGAATATGATATTCCAAAGGTCAACAGAGCTAGGATTAAAACCACGCATAACCTACCCAGGAAAACTGGATATTCAATGAAATAGACAACTTTCAAGTATTCTTGTTGAAAAGACCAGAACTGAGTAGAAAATTTGACTTTCAAACACAAGAACCAAGAGAAACATGAAAAGGTAAATAAGAAAGAGAAATCATAATGGATTTATTGAAGTTGAATTGTTTACATTCCTACCTGGAAAAATGATATTTGTAACTCATGAGACTTCTCTCATTATTAGGGTAGTTGGAGGAAATATGTAAATATGCACATATGTAGAATGGAGTAAATTATTTCACATAAAAGTGGCAAAAAAGCTTTTATAGTGGAAGGGAAGAGAGGTGAGAGGGAATGTGAACCTTACTCTCACAGGTTTGACTTGAGAAGGGAATAACATACATATTCAATTGGGCATGGAAATCTTTTTTTTTTACCCTATAGGCAAGTAGCGGGAAAGGGGATAATATAGAAGGGAGGGCAAATGGGAGGAGTGGGCAATCAGAAACAAACAATTTTTAGGAGGGACAGGGTTAAAGGAGAGCATAAAATAAACGGGGGTGTGGGTTAGGATGGAGGGAGATATAGTTAGTCTTTCATAGCATGTGTATTATGGAAATGTTTTGCTTGACTGTGCATGTATGAACTGTATCAAATTGTTTACCTTCTCAATAATGGTGGGTGGAAAGGGAGGGAGGGAGAGAATGTGGAACTCAAAGTTTTAAAAATAAATGTTAAAAATTGTTTTTACACAGGAAGGCAAAAAGGCAAAACCATATTCTCATTGAATTTGGCTCAGGGAGAGCATGACATACATACTAAATGGGATATCTCACCCTACAGGAGAGTGGGGAGGAGAGGGTTTGGGGTGGAAGATGAGGGAAGGCAGGGCAGGCTGGAGGAGAGGGAAATTGAAAGCACCCACTTTTGAAACAGGATAGGATCAAAGTGGGGAGTGGACCATGTGGGAGGTGGGATAGGTGGGAGGGAAATGTAGCCAGTCTTTTACAATATATCTACTATGGTAATGTTTTGTATAGCTATACATGTGCAACATATACTGAATTGCTTATCTTCCCAGCAAGAGTGGGTGACAAGGGAGGAAGGGAATAAATCTGGAATTCAAAGTTTTAAAATTAAAGGTTTCAAATATATATAAATACTATTATTAATACTATTTTACATGTAATTGGGAGATAAGATGTGCAGGCATTGGGGCACAGAGACTCACCTTGCCCAGATGGAAAAGCTGAAGTGGGTATAGGAAAATATATGGGAGAGAGCAGATTGGATGAGGGGATATCCCGTGGAACTGCTATTCTGGAGTGGTGGGTAGGGGAAAAATGGGGAAAAATTGTAACTCAAAATCTGGCAGAAATGAATGATGTAAACCAGAAATTAATAAAACATTTGGAAAAGAAAAAATGTTTTTACATTCACCTGGGAAATAAGATATATAGCCAATGGTGTATAGAAATCTATCTTGTCTTACAGGAAAATAGAAAGGAAGTGGATAAGAGAGGGGTGTCAAAGTTAGAAGGAAGAGCAGACGGGGGAAAGGGGCAATCAGAATGTACATCTTGGGGTGGGTGGAGGGGAGATATGGGGAGAAAATTTGGAACTTAAAATCTCATGGAAGTGAATGTTGAAAACGAAAAATAAATTAATAAACAAATTTAAAATAAATTAATTAATAGAAAAAAATAAATTGAAAGAATCCACCTATCACCCCCTGAAAGAGAACCCAAATTTAAATCTCCAAGTAATATTATAGCCAAATTCCAGAGCTCCCTGTTCAAGGAGAAAATATTGCCAGCAGCCAGAAAGAAGTAATTCAAGTATCATGGATTTAGCAGCTTCTACATTAAAGGTTTGGAACATTTGGATTATAATATTCTAGGGGGCAAACGAGCTAGGATTACAACCAAGAATCACCTACCCAGCATACCTGAGTATAATCGTTCAGGGTAAAAGATGGATATTTAATGAAATAGGGAATTTTCAACATTTTTATGAAAAAGCCAAAAGCCGAATAGAAAATTTGACTTTCCAATGCAAGACCCAAGACAATCATAAAGAACGTAAAGAGGAAAGAAATCATAAGGGACATAATAAGGATGGGCTATTTACATTCCTACATGGGAAGATGATATTTGTAACTCATAACTCTCTCATTGTGGGGGAGTTAGAAGGAGCATATACATATATATGTACCTACACATGTATATGTATATATGTATACATATATATATATATATATATACATATACCTATATATGTATATACAGAGGGCACAGATGTGTTGAATATAAAAAGATGATATTTTAAAAATTAAGGTGTGAGAGGAATGTACTGGAAGTAATGGAAAGGGAGAGGTAGAATGGAGTAAATTATCTCACATTAAAGAGGGAAAAAAAGTTTTTCCAGAAAAGAGGAAGAGGGGAGAGATGAGAAAGAGTGAGTGAACCCTAATCTCTACAGAATTGGCTCAAAGAGGGAATAATATTAGAAATCTATCTTACACTATAAGAAAGTATGAGGAGAAAAGGATAAGAGAAAGGGGGGATGATAGAAGGGATGACAAATTGAGGGAGGGAATTGACAGGTGGGAGGGATGACAAATTGAGGGAATCAGAAGCAAAACTCTTTCAAGGAGTGACAGAATAACAGGGTAGGGAATAGGAGGGAAAGAAATATAGTTAGCAATAGTATCTGTGAAGAATATTTTGAAGCAAATTTCTCTGATAAAGGCCTCATTTTTCAAACATAAAGAACTGAGTCAAATTTATAAAAATAAGAACTATTTCCCAATTTATAAATGATCAAAAGGTATGAACAGTTTTCAACTGAAGTAATCAAAGCTGTCTAAATGTTATGAAAAAATGCTCTTATTACTGATTGGAGACATGCAAATTAAAATAATCCCGAGGTAGTACCTCATGCCTATTAGATTGACTACTATGACAGAAAAGGAAAATGAAAAATGTCAGAGGGGTTATGGGAAAAATGAGACATTAATGCATTGTTGTTGGAGTTGTCAACTGATTCAACCGTTCTGAAGAACAATTTGGAACTATGGTCAAAGGGCAATAAAACCATGCATATTCTTTGACCTAGAAATACCACTACTAAGTCTGTATCCCAAAAGAGATAAAAAGGAAAAGGAACTATGGACATACAAAAATATTCATAACAGCTCTTTTCTGGGGACAAAGAATTAGAAATTGAGGGTATATCCATCAAGTTGGGGAATGACTGAACAAATTATGGTATGTGATTATGATGGAACACTATTGTACTGCAAGAAATGATGAACAGGATACTCTCAGGAAACCCTGGAAAGACTTGCATGGACTGATACAAAGCAAAATATACTGTGTTCAAAGTAACAGCAATATTTTAAGACAACCAGCTGTGAATAGCTTAGCTGTTCTTAGCAATACAACTATCCACGACAACTCTGAAGGACTTTTTTTTTTTTTTGCTTTTTGGAGGGCAATTGGGGTTAAGTAACTTGCCCAAGGTCACAAGGCTAGGTTTTTGTTTGTATGTGCGTTAAGTGTCTGAGGCCGGATCCGAACTCAGGTCCTTCTGACTCCAGGGCTGACGCTCTACTCACTGCGCCACCTAGCCGCCCCCCTGAATGATGATGAAAAAATGGAATCTATCTCCAGAGAAGGAACTGATGGAGTCCAAATACAGATTGAAGCATAACTTTTTACTTTCTTCAATTTCTTGAGATTTTTTAAACCTATGTTTTTTTTCACAGCATGTCTAATATGGAAACATTTTTCATGACTAAACAATATATAACTTATAACTGCTTGCCTTCTTATTGGGAGGGGGAGTAGGAAGGGAGGAAGGAGAGAATTTGGAACTCTTAGTTGTAAAAATGAGTGTTAAAATTTTTTTGCATAGATTTTTTTCCCTTTACAAAAGAGATAAAATAGTGCCTCTGAGTGAGCATAGGACCAAGAAAACAAATAAGAGTAGGGATAGAGCAGGGGTCATTTTGTGACAATCAGAAAACACTTGAAGAAAAATCCCAAGACTGGATTTCCTCCCTGTGAAGAGCAAACACCTTCAGACTAGGGTCCACTTTAACAACAAATGGCAAGCTCATTAAACAACAAAAGGCAAGTCTGGGGTTAACTGGGTTTTGAGGTGGCCATGAAGCATAACTTTTTACTTTTTTCAATTTCTTGAGATTTTTTAAACCTATGTTTTTTTTCACAGCATGTCTAATATGGAAACATTTTTCATGACTAAACAATGCCACAGGAGCTTTTACTCCAGGGACAGTTCGAGGAGTTTGACCTTTGACCTGAGGGAGATATAGGGAACCTCTGATGACAAGGAACATCAGACTCAGTTGTGCTGTGGAGAGGGGTGAGAAAGAACCAGCACATTCCTGGTAAATGTAGAAGCAGTGGGGTGGGGACATCACTGGCTCTGAGAACTCATAGGAAGCCTGGAGGCCTCAGTTTGAGTTCAAGGTCGGAGGGAAAACTGAAGAGGATCAGAGGCCAGAGGCACTATTCCCCCTACCCCAAGACTAGAGGTGGTCATAAAAACTAAATTATTACAAAAACAAATAAATACACAGGCAAAAGAGAAAGAATCCAGCCATAGAGAGTTACTATGGGAATAGAGAACACTGGGGTTTGTCTTCAGAGGAAGATACTGAAGCAAAGAAACCCTCTTCTATCCCAAAAATTAATGTCAAATGGTCACCTGCCCAAAAATAATTCACTGAAGAACCTAAAAAAGACTTTAAAAATCAAAAGAAAGAGATTGAGGAAAAATTAAAAAGAAAAATAAGAATAATATAAGAAAAACAAAAAATATGACAAGAAAGTTAGCCAATTAGAAAAGGAGATTTAAAATCTGAAGAAAGAAAACTTCTCCTTGAAAATCAGAATTGGGCAAGGGGAAGCCAGAGAAATTATAAGAGATAAAGCAATAAAAATCCCCAAAATATAAAGAATGAAAAAATAGAAGAGAATGTCAAACATCTCATAAGAAAAACAATAGATCTAGAGAACAGATAAAGAAGAGAAAACATATGAATAATTGAACTGCTTGAAAGTTCTGATCAAAAAATAATCTTGATATAATAAAACAAGGAATAACTAAAGGAAATTATCCTGAAGCATTAGAACAAGAGGGGAAAGTAGAAATAGAAAAAAAAATCCACAGATCCCCACCTGAAAGAGATCCTACAAGAAAAACTCACAGGAATATTATAGCTAAATTCTAAAACTCCCATATTAAGGACAAAATATTATGAGCAACAAGAAAAAAATTACATATGATGGTACCATAATTAGAATCACATAAAACCTAGTGTTGGTGACACTAAAAGATTGCAGGTCTTGGAACACTACATACTGAAGAGTAAAAGAACTGGGCCTCCAGCTGAAAATATCATGCCAAGCAAAGTTAAACATAATTCTGAATGAAAAAAATGGACATTTGATCAACTATCAGATTTTGAGGACTCTGTTTAAAAAAAATGACAGCCCTGAACTCAATAGAAATTTGACATATGAGAGTCAAGAGAAATATAAGGCAAGGGACCATGCTAAAAAGAAAATATGAAGGATAGGTCTGTGGATTTGGAGTAAGAAGATATTTTTTGAAGTACCTTCTTTTTTATTCTTTGTGAATTTTAGACTTGCACCTCTGGATTTGAGATTCAAACATGATTTCACCTGAAAAGCATGCTATTTGAAGGTATGACAGATGAAACATTTGAAATGAGAGAATGTGCCTTGTGGGAATCTGGAACAAAGGAGAGATTCAGGATTTGAAAAGTCACAATGCAAAGAAAAGGATCAAGGAGTAACCTTCATCAGAAAAAAAAGGACAAGGTGTCCAGAAATATCACAATTTATTAATATTGCCACTGTTATTACTAATTTGAAACTTAAGTAGGAACAAAGATTAGATATATACATGGAGATGGGTATCCAAAAGGAATCTTGACAAGGATAAGGGAGTCCTATTCAGAAATCATTAAAGTTTTGATCAGGCATAATTATTAATCAGGAATTAGTAAAGTGTTAATCATCTACAAATCTGAATGTCAAATGAAACTAAAATCTAGTGACTTTGAGTAAGTCATTTCATCTCTGACAATTTCCTCACCAACAAAATGTGAATATTTATCAAATGCTAATTATATGTGTGGAATTGTGCTAGTCTCTGAGGACCCCAAACTAAAAATGTAAAGTCCCACACTCTCAAGAAGCTTACCTTCTATGGGGATACCCCTCAGGTTCTTTGAAAAAAGGAACTAAACGTTTAGGTAGGAGTTTGTTCACTGCCATAAATAAACCTAGAGGATTAAAGATACATTTTTGTAACAAAAAACCCCACCAAAAACAAAAAAACCACGCCCCCCCAAATCCAAAGGCATTGAAAGGAAAAACAATGAATAAAAAAAACCTTATGCTTAACTACCAAAAAATTAAGCTTTGGTACTGAAAGCTATACTAAGACGTGAGACAGTGTGTTTCTCATTGTTAGTTATAGAAAACAATAACAACAAACTTCAGATCATGATTAAGACGTTGTGGTTAATATGAAGGAGAGACATTTCCTGTGCTCCTTCCTTTGGGAGGAGGATAATGTATTAAACTTGGGTGATTGAAGTCATACAGGTACTGCTAGAAGTGTGAAAAGTTTTGTTGAAAAATCAGTTTAGCTTTTTTTATAGTTCTCTTCCAAGTCAACATCAATCTTTGAAAAATAACTCTTAGAGTCTTTACTGATGCATGGAATTCATGGAATTTTTTTTATTTTTCTGGTCACAGACTTTTTCCTTAAACATAACCCAAGGAAAAATTTATTTTGCTTTAGCATTTGAAAATTTTCCAACTATTTAATTATTTTTTTCAGACACTTTGGTTTTCTTATTTACCATTACAACATTTGTGAACAACATCCTCTCATGCAAGACAAATTTGACTTGCTATTAATTAACTTATCCTCTTGGCAGCAATACATTTGGATGTGGCCACATTTTCAATGATGTAAACCAATAGGAAAATGTTTCCATTAACTTTTCTTTAAATTTTGTTCCACCATAAAGATTCTCAACTGAGTCAAGGATGTTGTCTCACTCTAGAACAGGATTATAGACTGTCAGAGCTAAAAGAAATATTAGAGATTACCTTCTTTCCTTTCCACCTTAACTTGGGGGGCTGTTACTCTCTTTTATGCATTTCCTCACATAAAAGAATTATATTTTAATATTTTGATAATGTAGATGAAAGGAGAATGATCTATTTTTTTAATTACAAGCTCACAAACATTCATTCTAAAGATAAATAAGCCTCCAGTGACATCTGTGTGCATTTCCTGTTGAAGTCATCAGAGTGCTAACTACTTACACAAGTGCCAGTTGGATGAGAAATTGATTCTTTAAGTTGTCTGAATAAAGGACTTTCCACTTATTAGTCAAGGCAGTCTTGGAAATGTGTAAGACATATGTGTGAGACACAATGGAGGGTGTTTTAGTTATTTCAGATAAGTTTTACTTATATTGTTTGTACAAACAATGAGCAGAATTTCTAAAAATGGGCCTAGTCAGGAATCATACTCTCTAAATATTCTCTTCCAACCCTTGCTAGATAATTTATATTCACATGTATTTTGCATTCCCACTGTTGAATTTTTGACAACATAGACATGATTTGCTGAGTTAATTCCTTTTTATAGACTGGAAATAAGAATCCTCAGTCCTAAAGTGAGCTCACTAGAGAGGAAATAGTTGTTGAGCAGAATCATAGATTCGCAGAGGGTACCAGCATCTTTCCCATCTCCGAGGTTCATGATCTTGGAGTCATCCTTGACCTTTCCCTCTCTTCTCTCACATCCAATTGGGTGCTAAGTATTGCTGATTTTGGTTCCTCAATATATGCTGAATCCTTTCTCTACTTTCCACTCACACTGCCATCATTCAAGTTCAAGATTTCATTAGCTTTTCATTGGATTATTGCACCAACTTTCCAACTGATCTGTCTCAAGTCCCTCCCTTGACTTCTCTCCATTGTTTAGGTTTAGGTATGCCTATCTCTTTGAAAAACTATTTGTGATAATGGTGTTCATCCAATTTTTCATCCATTTTATTATAAGATATAACTATGGTATAGATGACACAATGAATAGGGTATTGAACTTGGAGTTAGGAAATCTTAAGTTCAAATTCTATCTCAGGCCCTTACAAACTGTGCCAATTCCTTTTAATTTTTTTCTGCCTTGTTTTCTTTGTCTGTAAAATCATAATTACACCTACCTGACAGTTTTATGTATACAGAGAATATGAACTAATATGTGTAAAAAAAGGCTTTGCAAACTTTAAAACATCAAATCATAATGATAATCTATTAAAATCTATTTATTATATTTATTAATAAATTAACAGTTTATTAATATTACCACTGTTATTATTAATTTGTTCAGTTGGAATCACAAGGGCATTTTCAATGACCTCTTCTTCAGGTTTCCTCTTCATATTATGTTAGGTGCTTAATAAGAATTATTGATTGATTAATAGTAGCTCCTAGATTTCATCTTTCGTTTTATCTTGTCTAAATTTAGGGAAGATTTTTTTCCAAAGGCTTTATTAGCTTCTGGTTTCCATCATTCATTTCCACCAGATTTTGAGTTACAATTTCCCCCCCTTTTTTCCCCTACCTACCACCATGAAATAGTGGGTCCCACAGGATATCCCCTCCTCCAATCTGCTCTCTCCCATATCTTCTCCCATACCAACTTTGACTTTTCCAGTAGGGCATGGTGGATCTCTATGCCCCAGTGCCTGTATATCTTACCTCCCAATTACATGTAAAATAGTATTAATTATATATATGTATATATAAAAAATATTTGATTTTAAAACTTTGAATACCAGATTCGTTCCCTTCCTCCCTTGTCACCCACCCTTACTGGGAATATAAGCGATTCATTATAGGTTGTACATGTGTAGCTATTCAAAACATTACCATAGTAGATGTATTGTAAAAGACTGACTACATTACCCTCCCTCCTATCCCACCTCCTACTTGTTCTATTCTCTATTTTGATCCTGTACCTTTTCAAAAGTGAGTGCTTCCAACTTCCCTCCCCTCAGCCTGCCCTCCCTTCCATCATCCCCCTTTTTATCCCCTTCTCCCTTACTATCTTGTAGGGTGAGATATCCTATTTAGTGTGTATGTATTCAATGAGAATACGATTTTGCCTTTTTGCCTTCCTGTTCTTCCCCTCCACTGTAACCATTTCCCTTGCCTCTTCTATATGAGATAGTTTGCCCCATTCTGTCTCTCCCCATCTCCTCTCCTTATATTCCTCACTCACCTCTTAATTTCACCTTTTACGTATCATCTGTTCCTATTAAATTGGTCCTGTGCCCTCTATCTATGTATACCTATAAACATATATACACACTTTCACATATGTATTCATATGTCCATATACCCTTACATATATATATATATAGATTTCTATTACCTTCAATTATTTTCATACTGAGAAAAGTTCTACCAGTTACAATTATCATTTTCCATGTAGAAATGTAAATAGTTCAACTTTGATAAGTCCCTTATGATTTCTTTTCCCTGTTTATCTTCTCATGCTTCTCTTGCTTCTTGTATCGGAATGTCAAATTTTCTATTCAACTCTGTTTTTTTCATCAAGAATGCTTGCAAGTCCTCTATTCCACTGAATGACCACATTTTCCCTTGAAACATGATACTCAGTTTTGCTGGTTAGGTGATTCTTGCTTTTTATCCCAGTTCCTTTGACCTCTGGACTATTACCATCAGGAATAAAACTATGCAGTTTTTGAATACCACTAACCTAAATAATTTTACAAGTGGCTATAGTAAAAAAATAGAATACCTAATATGCAGATTATGATATGAAACTGTATGAATTCATCAAATAAATCCATCAGTGCTTATAATTTGGAAATATACAATAGATGAATGATAAACCAGCACAAAACTGAATGGGGGAGAGCCTAGAGTTGTGTTGTTGGAGGGAGAAAGAGTTATTGATGATTATAGATTTACCAAGGAATAATTAGCCAGTTTGGTATTAGAGCATGTTTTTTTTAACTTGATCCTTTTCTTTTGGTTCAGATAAATAGGTATATAGATGAAAGTTTTCTTACTACATGGGCTTTTATCTTATGGGATATTTTATTAATGACACAAGACAAGAGATTGAATTATAATTAAGAATGCTATATTAAAATATTAGGAACTTTCTTAACTCACACAAAATAAAATGTATTTAATAATAAATTAAAATATGCTGTTATTTAAAAGATTTACTGATGTGAATGAGTAGCTGGCTATATGGAATCTGAATTGTAAAACATTTATATATACCCATCATAATTTTTAGAATTAATAAAAATTACTATAATACAGTTAATATTTGTTTTGGGAGAGATACAATAAGTTACAAAGGGAAATTGAATGTAGGGTTTACTATTATACCAGTGTTAATTTAACCTCCAGATTTATATCACTAAAATTTCTGAACCAAAATAGAATGAGCAGTATATAGCATCAGGATTACCCTGGAAGCAAGCAAAATGAACATAAGTCCTTTTCATCTTGAACATTTAGTGACTCAGAGGCTCTTTCAGGATGTATGGTCAGAAAATATTTGAAAAAATATTTGAGGAAATCCAAGATGGTCCTCCACATCATGAACATATTTACCAGAGACTCAACCATAGGACAGAGCAGTGAAACAGAGAGCTCCATTCTCTGGGAGGACTAAGCAGAGCCCCAAAATAACTGTGATATGAAGCAAGGTAGCAAGATGAAGTCTTAAGCATAGAAGAACAAAATAGGGACAAAGTACTAACCAGTTCCTAGAATTAGGACCTAGGGTTCAAGGGAATGAGAGTGAAAGGTCAGATTAGGACCACACTAAGAATTACTAACAGTTAAGCCATATAAGCTATGATAAGTAATAGCAGTGGATGATTCCTTACAACCCCTTAGATTTTCCCAAGGGTTTAGGGTCTAACTATAGCTGTAGTGATATTTACAGTGTAGAATATTTAGGACAGAACCAGGATAAGCATTTATCTTAGATATATAAGAGTGGCAGACATGGACGAAATTAGTGTCAGAGACAATACATGGTTGGAAGTTCAGGAAAAAAGGGGTGATTACCAAGGCCTATAATGCATTGTGAAGTCTTCTTGGAGAAGGTGGGAACTGAGCTAATCCTTGAAGGAAAAGTAGAATTTAAGTCAGAAGAATTTAACAAGATATTCAAGGTTGAAGGAACAGTGTGACAAAAAGAAGGTACGCACATGGTAAATTTAGGAGTAAAAGAAGTTCAGTTTTGTTAGAGCAAGTAATGTGTGTAAGGATTCTGAGCCCTACATGGCCAGAGCAAAGGCTTCCCAGTGGGAAATACAGTTGTATAGATTTTGTAAGGTCAGATATTGAGGAGCCTTGAAACTTAAGCAAAGAAATTTAGGCTCAATGAGGTAAGTCTAATTGATTACCAAACCCTTCTTAGTTTTGGAGTGGATTATATGTATTGAATGAAGAATTGAAAGTGTTTTCTGATGTCTAAAAATATGAGGGCTGGTTTAATTCTCTTCCACACTTGCCACACATACAGGGTTTTTCTCCTGAATGGATGCTTATGAATACTCAGGATTGTTGCTGAATGAAGTATTTGGTACACTAACTACACTGACAAAGTTTCCACCTTGTGTGAATTCTATGATGACTCTTAAGATGAACTTTCTGTCAAATCCTTTGATGACATTTCTAGGATTTCTCACTTAGGTGGATTTCTACAGTGCATACAAAAACTTGCTTAACATTTAAATTCTTTATCACATTTATCATTTTTATAAGGCTTTCGTTTGGAATTAGGAATGCAGGAGAGACAAGAGTCAAAGATGGTTCCAGAATTTTGTGTCAGGGTAATTAGGATAATGTTACTGCCATTAGCTAAGGGAGAGAAGTAGGGACAAGGTGTTAGTTTGGAACGGAAAACAAGAGGCAGTATAGTATAGCACATATATCACTGACTGAGGAACCAGGAAATCTAGATTTATTTCCTGCTTTTCCATTAACATACTGTGTGACTCTGGACACCTTGCTTCATTCCTGTAGGACTCAGTTTTATCTGTAAAGTCAAGGAGGTTTTTTGTAGCTCAAACATTGCATAATTCTGGTTTTAGACATGTTGGTTTGGAGTGGGAATGGATACTTTTTCTTAAATATTTTCTTTTCTCTGTTATAGGATAAGTCATAATTTACAAATGCTGAGTCCATGTCTGAATGTGGACACAACTGACCACATAATGGTACACACATATGAGTAATGTTGAATATTTTGAAAACTAAAATATGATGATTACCTTTGACTTAAGATATGCCAAAGGCATTGACCTTTTATCTTTGTATTACTGTTAAACATAAAAAAGACTATGATGGTTCAAATAAATTTAAAGACCTGACAAGTACCTTTGACCATATAAAAGTAATGAGATTTGAAGATCTTCCATGACCCTTGTACTGGCAAGCAAACAGGTACTTAGCATCTTGTTTGCAGTTCATGATTATATCAAGTATTAAGATCCAGATCTTGTGAATCCCACAGTGGGATGAACTTGCTGATGTAACAACAGAATAGGGAGGAGCTAATACCATATATGAGGAAAAGCCCAAGCTAGAGAGCCAGAAATTCTGAGAACTGAATTGAGAATTTCTGAGAGCCAACTAGAGCTGCTGAGAACTTCTGAGAGCCAGCCAGAGCTAATGAGAACTGAGAACTTCTGGGAGCAAGCAGTGTGGAGGCTGAGGAGTTACCATGAGTAGTTTGAGGGAGTCTCTTTTTTTTTTTTTTGAAGGCTTGGAAATGTGGGTGTTTGCTGCATTGGTTATGTTTACCAACTTCATAGTTACTGTAATGAATCTGACTTTCTGGTTGTGGGATTCACTTTTCTGATATTTGAATAAATACTTTGGTTCTGTCCTCCATGTGGAGAGCCTGTTTCATTTTGTGATTCACAACTATACCACCATATATTCATAGCCACCATGGGGGTTGTTAATATCACATTGGTGTTACAGACCACTAGGTCATCAAATACTGAAAACATTAATGAAATCCAGAGCATCCTACACAGAATTGCTACCCTATTTGATTTTATTAATAAAGAGACTTCAGAATATGGATTTTTTTACACAGCAAAACATATGAGGATTTAATATAAAACAATAAATTTCCATTTCAAGAAAACCTATGTAATAAATAATACACATTGTTTTCAAAGCTACCCAGCTTTTCTTTGCTTGCTTCAAGGTTTTCTTTTGTTCTTTGCTGCACAAATTTTACTTTATTTTTTGACTTCTTGACCTCCCCGGGCTACAATTAAATTTTGGTATATATATAATCTATAAACATACACATATATGTATATATACACATATGTATATATCAGATGCCTTATGCCACATGTACATATATGTATACATACTACATACACATCAAAACCTAAACATATATACATATGTGTGTATACACACATACTATGCACATTTCTATTTGTCATTTCTTTCTCTGGAGATGGATAGGATCTTCCTTCATAGGTCCAAATCTTTCCATGTTTTTCTTTTCTTTTTTTAAATGTAATCTACATTATTTTTTTCTGGTTTACATAATTCATTTCCACCAAATTTTGAGTTACAATTTTTCCCCCATTTTTTCCCTACCAACCACCCAATAATAGCAGTCTCAGTAGATATCCCCTCATCAAATCTGCTCTCTCCCATATCTTCTCCCATACCCCCTTCGACTTTGCCATTAGGGCAAGGTGAATCTCTGAGCCCCAATGCCTGGACATCTATTGAAACATTTAATTTTAAAACTTCTATTTTCAGATCCATTCCCTTCCTCCCTTGTCACCCACTCCCTCTGAGAAGATAAGCAATTCAGTATGTGTTGTACATGTATAGCTATGAAAAACATTACCATAGTAGATATATTGTAAATGACTGCTTATATTTCCCACCCACCCATCTAACCTCCCACCTGGTACATACCCTACTTTGATCCTGTCCCTCTTTGAAAGTGAGTATTTCCAACCGCCCCTCCCCCCAGAATGCCCTCCCCTCCATCCTCCCCCCACTAATCCCCCCTTTCCCTACTCTCCTGCATGTGATTCTCTCCTTGAGGTAGCTTCAATGAGAATATGGTTTTGCCTTTTTGCCTTCCTGTTCTTTCCCTCCACTGCAACTACTTCCCTTTGACTCTTCTACATGAGATAGTTTACCCTACCCTGTCTCTCCCCATCTCCTCTTGCCATTTTCTTCTCTCACCTCCTAACTTCACCCCTTAAGAATTATCCCTTCCCAAAAAATTCAACCTGTGCCCTCTATCCATGCATGTCTGTAAACATATGCCCATATACCCTTCTTCAATTATTTTCATAATGAGAAAGTTTTCATCAGGCACAGATATTGTTTTTCTATGTAGGAATGTAAATAGTTCAACTTTGATAAGTTCCTTTTGTTTTCTTTTCCCTGATTACCTTCTCAAGCATCTCTTGCTTCTTGTGTCTGAATGACAAATTTTCTATTCAACTCAAGTTTTTTCCTCAAGAATGCTTGAAAGTCTTCTATTGCACTGAATGACCATATTTTCCCCTGAAACAAGATACTCAATTTTGCTGGGTAGGTGACCCTTGGCTTCAATCCCAGCTCTTTTGCCCTCTGGAATATCATATTCCATGCCCTTCGATCCCTCAGTGTAGAAGCTGCCAGGTCCTGTGCTATTCTGATTGTATTTCCAGAGTATTGAAATTGTTTATTTCTGGCTGCTTGTAGTATTTTCTCCTTGATCTGGGAGTTCTGGAACCTGGCTATAATATTCCTTGGAGTTTTCTTTTTGGGATCTTTTTCAGGAGGTGATCAGTGGATTCTTTCAACATCTATTCCCCCTATGGGTCTAAAACATCAGGGCAGTTTTCCTTGAGAATTTCTTTAAGGATGATTTCTAGGTTCTTTCTTTGATCATGGTTTTCAGGTAGTCCAATAATTTTTTAAATTATCTCTCCTGGATCTGTTTTCCAGGTCAATGGTTTTTCCCATGAGATATTTCACATTGCTTTCTATTCTTTCATTTGTTTGGATCTGTTTAACAGCATCTTGATTTCTCATAAAGTCACTAGCTTCCATTTGCTCCACTCTAACTCTGAGGGAATGAATCTCCTCACTGAGCTTTTGATATTCCTTTTCCATCTGGCAAATTTGGCTTTTTAAGGCATTCTTCTCCTCATTTCCTTTCTGAGCCTCTTTTGCCATTTGAGTTAGTTTATTTTTAAGGCGTTATTTTCCTCAGTCAGGCTGTTGACTGTCATTTCATACTTTTCTTGCATCTTTCTAATTTATCTTCCCAATTTTCCCCCCACTTCTCTTATCTGCTTCTTAAGGTCCTCTATGGCCTGTAGCCAGCTTGTGTTTTCATTTGGGGCTTTTGGTGCAGGTGTTCTGACCTCACAGTCCTCTTCCATGCTTCGATCCTCTTTGCCCCTAAAATAGGAGTCCAATGTTGAATTTTTCTGTTTATTTTGTTTCTTTTGCCTAGGCATGTTGCCACTTAATTACTTGATTTTTGGGCTTGTTGCCACAGTAAGACTCTGCCACCAGACAGGAGAGCTTCCATCCCAAATGTGGGGTCTTCACAACTTCCACCAGTTGGGTGGCCTCTGTAAAGCCTCCACCTGCTCTGCCAAATTGGATACCCACCCCAAACTTCCCCCTTAGACCATAATCCAGATCCAGGCAGTTTAAAGCAGGAGCGATTAACCCCCAGACTGATTGCTGGATCTCCCTACAGTTCGAAGACCAGGAGCTACAGCTGCCACTGATGTTGCAAAATGGCTTCTGTGCCATGTTTCTTCAGCAGCTTTTCGCTCCCAGGGGAGGAAGCCAACATGTTCCCCAAATCCCAAAGTCCACAGGGCACTAACCTCTCATTTTGTCTTAGGCATATCTGTGCTGATAATTCTGGAATCGACACAGCTGCTGGTGTTCTGGGATCCCTCCAGCGGGCTGCTAACCCAGCCACCCTAGGGCTAAAACCTAGGCTCACGGGGGCCTGGGCTCAGCTCCCAGAGTGCTGTGCTGTTGGTTCCCAGCATGCTGTGCTGCCTTCTCTCAGGGCGCTGCGCTCGCTGCTCCCTGCATGGCTGCTGGGTTCTCCTCAGTGGGAGGTTAGGTTCTCTGTGCCATTCTGTGGGTGCTGGGGCTCCAGAAGTTGTTCAGAGTATCCTTTTTACGTTGTTTGGAAGTTTTGTGGGGCAGAGAACCTTGGAAGTGCTGTTTTTACTCCACCATCTTGGCTCCACCCCCCAAGAATATGGATTTCTTACTGTTAATATTTTGTGAAATAACATTTTATGAATTCATTTGATGGATTCACATATATTATAGACAAAATCCTTTGAAAATTTGTTCCCCAAAGACCAACCTCATATAAGCAAGGGTTGATCAGGAAAACTTTATATAAATGGGTTCTCATCATCATCTTCATACCTCTACTATCCTTCAGATGATGATGTTATGGGGTATGGTACTTTGTTCATACAGATATGCTTCCATTGATTTGACCAAGCACATGTGATCTAACTCTTTGCTGAGATGACCTGGGGAACTCTTGGTTCACCCCTAGTAACTGATGATTGATGACTGAACATGTCAGGGTGGAGAATATGAGAATTCATAAGACTAATTCTTATTGAAATCATCACCCTACTCTTTACCCTGTATGGAGAACGATTCATACAGTGACAATAACATTTAAAAGAAAAATGACATTGAAGGCTTTAGAACTTTGGTCAATCAGTATCTGACTGAATCAATAAACTGTGAATCCAGAAGACTGAAGATAAATGGCAATAAGTTAATTGTATAGCACTGACTGTGTGCCAAACATTGTGCTAAGTGCTTTGCAATTATTATCTCATTTAATTCTCTAGACAACCCTAGGAAATAAAATGAGGAAACTGAAGCAAACAGAGGTTAAGTGATTTGCCCTGGGTCACAAAGCTAGTGACTTTCTGAGCCTGGATTTGAACTCAGGTCTTCTTACAGACCAGGGCTCTATCTACTCTGACACATAATTAAAACATAACCTTCAACTTCTGTTGGAGTGGTGATGAGCTTAAAAAACTGAAATTCATTTTCAGACACAGCCAATGTGGGAAGTTGTTTTTCTTCAATGAATGAAGGGTAGTGAGAAAGATCATAACTGCATGCAAATATATATATACATATTTGCTTTTTGGAGGGCAATTGGGGTTAAGTAACTTGCCCAAGTTCACACAGGTAGGTTGTTTTTGTGTGTGTGTGTGTGTGTGTGTGTGTGTGTGTGTGTGTGTGTGTGTGTTAAGCGTCTGAGCCTGGATCCGAACTCAGGTCCTTCTGACTCCAGGGCTGGTGCTCTACTCACTTCTCCACCTAGCCGCCCCGAAAATAAATTTTTTTTTAAAGATTGAGGCTGTGCTCTCTTTTAGACCCTTGGAATTATTTTCTAGTATTTTCTCTCCTTTTGAATTCCAATGGAATAGGTAGGTTAACTTCCCTTCCTTTCTTCCTTCCTTCCTTCTTTCCTTCCTTCCTTGCTCCCTTCCTTCCTTCCTTCCTTCCTTCCTTCCTTCCTTCCTCCTTTCTTTCCTTCCTTCCTTCTTTCTATCATGATTGACACATCTCACTGCAGAAGCAAGTTAAAAATGCACTTGTGTAGGCAGACTAAAACCAGGCCACAAGTCCCTTCCTGTCTTCTCTTACTTTTTATTGGAATAAATTAATGAACAATAATTTACTTACTGTTTACTACTTACCAGGCCCTGGGAATATATACACAAAAGCAAATATAGTACATTCAAGTGAAGATATGGGAACAAAGAAATGTGGTGTCAAGAGAAGGAAGCTTTGATTCAGAAAGCTACAGGAATGCAGAGTGGGGCCATAGACTAGTAGATTGACTCTTTTTCTGAGCACAGAATAGTGGCCAGCAGTACTAAGGAGGGGATATTTCTAGTCTTGGTAGTTATTTAGTGAGTTGAAAGTTCTTGCATGCAGGAATTGATGTCTGTTAACCAGAGGGAGATTTCCATAGAAGCATGTTTTGTAAAGGAGAATAACTTCAGGATCAGGATCTGAAGTACTAAAGAAAGTCATGCTCTATTTAGGTGTTCTCAACTTTGCCAATTCTCCATGATAATTACTTTGAATTTTTCAGGCATAACAAGTTCTAAATGAATATGGAATATCTGTTCTGCCATCTCACAGGTCTTTATTTTCTGGGGCAGAATATGTCTGTAATGGAAAATTTGACTTTCTTATGTTTTTCTGTATTTATTCATACATGTCTTTATATCCTTTGTGTCTTTTCTTTGTATTTTATTTGGGGCACAATAAATGATGCCTCATGCATGATACCCATATATGGTATACTGAATATTTTAATGGGAGGGACTCCTGTCACTTGTTTTACGGGAAATTCTAGGTATGAGTGAGTCATAATTAAGATGAAAGTAGTAGGGAACAGTGAAATAGCACTAGATCTGAACTCTGAAGGCATTAGTTCACATCCCACTGCGAGTATTAAATACCTATGCAACTTTGGGAAATATATGTACCTTTCCTGAGCTGGAAATTCCTCCTTGACCTCTGGGAATCTTTCTAGACCCATGTCTATGATTTTACAAGTATTTAGAGTTATTTGGAACTTTTTCTAGAATAGAGTTACTGCTAGAGGGAGAAACTTGATTCTCTTAGAGTCAGACACATACTTCTACCAAATTTTCCAATGCTGGGGTAATTTAGAAGTAAATGACATAATAAAAGTTCTTTAGAATAAGTCTGCCCACATTTAATATTCATTCTCTCATTAATTCTTAATCAATCAGAATTGATGGCCACCCTCAGAAATACCTCCCTTCCAAGGTCATAAAAACCATGAGCCCACTGCTGATTGTCTTTAGAAATTTTTTAAAGCAATTGGGGTTAAGTAACTTGCTCAAGGTTACATAGCCAGTTATTTTTGTGTGGGTATTAAATATCTGAGGCCAGGAACGGATCCCGGGTCCTCCCGACTCTGGGGCCTCTCTGGGGCCGGCACTCCTACTCACTGTGCTACCTAGCCACCCCAATTGTCTTTAGAATTTGAGAGTGCTATTGATTTTTTCTTAACATGCTAACATGACTAATAAAATGACTAATTACCTAGAAATTATGTCTCTCAAACTTTTTTAAGCGACACAGTTATGAAGAGTTTGATACAACTAAAAACAACTGAACTGAACACCTGAACGTGTTTGTAGATTGTTGATAAGGTCCCAGTGGTTAAGGAGACTGGAGCTGTTAGAGGATTACTGCAAATATGGGTATTGGGAGGGGGTAATATTGTTGTTTATAGTCAGAAAAGAGAAGAAAGTTTGGAGCAGTAATTTTAGGGAATGTGATACTTTGGTGATCTGTGATTCCAAAGGCATAAATTCTCCTCCCAATAATACACATTATAATTTCTTTATGCCTTAGGTTGCCAACATGAGTTGCTGTGATGAACACAAGGTGGTTCATCTTCTGGTGGTGTGCATCTCCTCTTTTTGCTAAAAGAGCAGGAATATTTGTCATCAGATGCATACTTTAAACCTTTTCTTACTTGGTACAGATGGTGGGAGCATTTCCTAGTTGGTACAATTTTTTAGAACCCAAAGTCACCTGCATGACATCATGAGGCATTGGAGTGGCATTTTAATTGAAATTCTAATATATCAATGACATTTCAATAGTAGTCTTGCTTATTATGATTTAATGTTTTTTTTTTCTTGGTGTACTCAGTTCTTAGTACAGTACTTTAAATGTAGTAGATGTTTAATAAATTCTTGTTGCGTTAGGTTGGATTAGATTTTATTGATGTAAATGCACCCTTTAATAATGCTTACCAATCATCTGAAGCTCTTATCCATATTCTTACATAAAGTTTCCATAGCAGGATGACCCAACATGCTGGGGAAGGTGATATTTTTCTATTATCTCTTGAATTTAAATGATTTATAAAGGAGCATAGGGCACACAGCTTACTCTATATCACCTGACCATCTTTTCCCTGTACCTCTAGTCTCTATATCCTTACTGCAGCTTCTTTTAATCAATAATTTGAAATGTATTAAAGCCTCCTCATGCCCACCAGCCACCTTTCTGCATTGTTCTTTGGGTGATGTTCAAATTTAATTCTTTTGATTTCATAGTTTCATTTATTATAAAAAAATTAACCAAATAGTTATAGTACCATTACTATGATTATTTCATACTTAAAACATCCATGACTGCATATCCAATAAATTCTCTTTGAATATGAAGGTATATGTTTAAGGGATTGAAAGAAATGTTTATGAAGCAATCAAAAATATTCAGAAGGTTGGATACTAGATAATGCCAACTGTGGGGGAAGAAAAGTTAGAGAATTTCCCAAATTGTGCTTTTGTTTGGACTTTAATTAGCATAGTTAATACTTTATTGCTTAAATTAAATGACTAAGGCTTTTACTTTGATTAAAATAATTAGTACATACAATTTTTGCCTAGGCAGATTATCTGATCTAAAATACAATATTTATGAAGTCTCTAAACACTTTCATTTGTGGAAAGTTATTATAAAGGCAAAAAACCTCTTAATCAAAAAAAGCAGGCTATTAACTTGGGAATGGAAGTTTAAACAAAATTTTATTTCTTGAATTTGCTGATGATTCCTTTCTAATTATGAACATTGGTTACATCACTAGCTGTTACTTATGATAGGATTTACTTGGATTTCCCTTTCATAATTTATAGATTTATTTCAACATTGTCATGAGTCTCTGATTAAGTGGGTGCTTTCTCTTATGATACATATCACAATAAAAGAAATGGCATCCTGTGTTTTTCTTGTTCCCAGAAAGTCTTCATAGGGCATTTGCTGAATATTCTAGGTATCTTTCTCTAATTCTCTTCATAGGTTATAGATTCCATTGGAATCTATATTCCATGGAACAATATTCCATCCTGCACACATGGCCTATCTATTGATTTTTCTTTGATGTCCCCAAGAGTTTGAGCCACACTCCTTTCTGGTTCTCTGATACCATCATATATACATTGATTTTCTGTAATTCTTGGTTGCTAGTGTGTGGCACCATACTCATGCTTGTCATGTTTTTCCATATTATCCCTCAATTTTAATTCTTTAGAGCCTATGGCATTCCCAGAGGTTATTCAGTCATTTCTTCTTCCTGTTTAATTATGGACATAGCTGTTTGCAAAGTCAGTCCAAGATAAATGTATGGAGGGGCTAACTCTGTGGACTGTACATGTAATATTTGTCGATCTGGACTATAGCCAATTATCATCCACTTGGTTATTGCCATGAGAAAAGTTGGGCAGAATTATTCTGAATTATTATGTTCATGGATTAAAAGAATCTGTAATAATCTAGGACTATAATTTCTTATAGTACTGCCTGCAACAGGAGCATATATAGAACTTTACCATCTATGAAGGATCCTTCTAGCATTGCTACTCTTCCCTGAATGACCTATGTGATGGTGGCAAACATCCTCTCCTGTTTTATATATTGCTTGATATTAATTAGTAGGACATTGACCAAATTTATTATTGGACTTACTCTAATTTCAATTAGATAGATTTCATCTAACCAGAATCCATTTAAAAATCATTTGCTTAGTTTTGTACCCACCCTTCTTTTTGAACTTTTCTAACATCATTTTTGCCTTTTATTTCGAGGGCAATTGGGGTTAAGTGACTTGCCCAAGGTCACACGGCTATTTGTTGTGTTGTCTGAGGCCTGATCCGAACCCAGGTCCTCCTGGCTCCAGGGCTGATGCTCTATTCACTGCACCGCCTAGCTGCCCCTAGACATTTTTAACATCAAATATTGAAACTGAATGTTGAATCCAGAAATAGCATGCAACCCACTCACGAAAACATGGAACACCAGTTTCAGTCATTACAGCATAACATTTCTACTCTTTTGATTAGTCTGGAAACTAAGGAAATAGTGAGAAATACAGCTATAAAATGAAATCTCCTGTAAAAAATTAATACCCTAGAAATTGTTGATTCACTTCCACCAAGATTGTCAATAAGTGTTTCCTTGGAAGGAAAAATGTGGATGACATGTGTAAGTGCAGCTTTTAATCAAAAAGTTGCAATTTATGGGAAAGTATTTACATAATTTCCAGTAATGTTTCAAATTCTTGTGGTCAGAATGCTTATTGTTAACAGTTTTTATTAACAGTTCTACCCTTACATTTGCAAAAGCTGTTTTTATAATCTGGGTCTTAGATGAGATATTTTCCAGTCTTTAATTACTCTTTGTGCTTTAAGGTTGCAATTATTTTCATTTTACTCCTGACTGCCATTTCTTTTATAAACACTGTTGTCTGCATTTCATTTGTTTTCAGGATTAAGTGAACTTTATTTATATTAAAATGCAATCCTAGTTGTCAGTCAATTGAGTAAGAAAATTCAATTATTCAGATATGGGTCAAAGGTGGTATGCGCAATGATTTCAGTGTTTCAAAACAAAATTTCGATCTTTGTAATGTGGTCTCATCCTCCTTTATATATCCCCTCTTTCCTTCCTCATTACACAAATGCCCAGCACCCATGGGCTGTCCTTTATTGATCTTAAAGTCCTCCCATGTGGCACTTCTCATACTTGGGAAATGAGGGTATTGTAAATGTGTCATGCCATGGAACATGCATGAGGATGTTCTTTTACTTGTTCCTTTACATGATCTGGAGAGTGATATGTGTTTTGGCCTCTTGGAAATAAGCATGAATGGCCAATGGCTTCTAGTTGTTGTCTGGGCTCTCATGTTTGCTGGATGCATGTGTGCATACATATCACTTGTTTTTCCATTGGAAGGAGGGCATATCACTAATTGGTCCCTTGGTCCTTGTGATAGCAGTACTGTGTCACAGAGAAATGATAACTGAATCAAGAAGAGTCCTTGCTACACAAATCCTTAAAAAAATCCAGAGCACATGTGATCCACCAGTGTACCTTCCCAAATGGTTTTATTGCTCCTTCTAATGCATCTTCAAGATAACTGCTGGGTAGAAACAAGACTTCTGTGTGACTCCAGGTTCCACCTTCCTCAATTCATATAAAAGGGGACTCTAAACAAACTTGGATCTACAGAACCAACAAAATGACACAGAGAAGTTAACCTCTGACTGAGGACAGCCCAGAGGCCCAGCAGGAATTGGCCAGCACAGTGCTCTGGGATCTGAACCCAGGCCCCCATGAGCTGGAGGTTTTAGCCCCAGGGCAGGCCTGACCAAACACCTGCTGGAGGAACTCCAGAACACCAGCAGCTGGGCAGTTTCCAGAATTATCAACACATAGATGCTAAGGACAAAGTGAGAGGTCAGTGAAGTGTGGACTTTGGGACCAGTAGTTGGGAGAGTGTGGGCTTTTGCCCCCAGGGCAAGAAGCCACAGAGACTCTTCAGCACAGCCAGCACCATGTTGCAGCTTCAGCTCCTGGCCTTCAGTCTGTAGGGTGACCAAGTGACCAGTATGAGGGGTAATCTCTCTTGCTTTAACCTTCTTAGGTCTGGATTGTTGTCTAGGGTGGAGGTCCTGGGGTGTGTGACCAGCTTGCCAGAGCATGTGGAGGCTTCAGAGAGAGCACCCAACTAAAACCTCTGGCATTTGAGAAAACTACAGTGTTTGGGACCGAATCTTCCCTGTCTGGTGACAGAGTCCTATTGTGGCAAAAAGCCCAAAAGTCAATTAATTTAGTGGCAACATGACCAGACAAAGGGAGCAAAAAGAAGAAGAAGAATCCAACAATAGACTCCTATTTTGTGGACAAAAAGGATCAAAGCAGAGAACAGGAAGAAGACAGTGAAGTCAGAACTCCTGCACTAAAAGCTTCAAATGAAAATATGAGCTGGTTACAGGCCATAGAGGACCTGAAGAAGAAGATAAGAGAAGTGGAGGAAAAATTGGGAAGACAAATAAAAATGATGAAAGTAAATTATGAAATGAGAATCAATAGCCTGACTGCAGAAAATAACACCTTAAAAATAGATTAACTCAAATGGCAAAAGAGGCTCAAAAAGCCAATGATAAGAGAAATGCTTTAAAAGCCCAAATTTGCCAGATGGAAAAAGAATCTCAAAATCTCACTGAGGAGAATCTTTCCTTCAGATGTAGAATGGAGCAAAGGGAAGCTAGTGACTTTATGAGAAATAAAGATGCTGTTAAACAGATCCAAACAAATGAAAAAATAGAACACAATGTGGAATATCTCATGGGAAAAACCACTGACTGGAAAATAGATACAGGAAAGATAATTTAAAAATGCTTGCACTACCTGAAAGCCACAATCAAAGAAAGAACCTAGAAATCATCCTCTAAGAAATTCTCAAGGAAAACTGCTCTGATGTTTTATAACCAGAAGGCAAAATAGAGATTGAAAGAATCCACCAATCACCTCCTGAAAAAGATCCCCAAAAGAAAACTCCTAGAAATATTATAGCTGGGTTCCAGAATTCCCAGATCAAGGAGAGAATATTACAAGCAACAAGGAAGAAACAATTGGAATATTATGGAAACTCAATCAGGATAACACAGGATCTGGCAGCTTCTACACTGAGGGATCAAAGGGCCTGGAATATAATATTCTGGAGGTTAAAGGAGGTAGGATTAAAAACCAAGAATCACCTACCCAGCAAAACTGAGTATCATGTTTCAGGGGAAAATATGGTCAGTCAGTGAAACAGAGGACTTTCAAGTATTCTTGAAGAAAAAAACCAGATTTGAATAGAAAATTTGACATTCAGATACAAGAAGCAAGAGAAGTATGAGAAGGTAAACAGGGAAAAGAAACCATAAGGAACTTATCAAAGTTGAATTATTTACATTCCTATATGGAAAAATGACATTGTAACTGATGAAACTTTTCTCAGTAATAGTTGAAGGGAATAGAAATAAATAAGTATATATAGTCTTTGTCGGAGTGTATATAGGCATATGGATACATATGTGAATGTGTATATACACACATACATACATACATACATATATATATAAATACATATATATACACATACATATATATGTATATATATATATGTTTACAGGCATACATAAATAGAGGGCACAAGACCAATTGAATAGGAAGGGATGATACTTTAAAGGTGAAAATAAGAGGTGAGAGAGGGATATAATGAGAGGAGATGGGATGAGACAGAATTGGGTAAACTATCTCATATAGAAGAGGCAAGGGAAAATGGGTACAATGAAGGGGAAGAACAGGAAGGCATAAGGGAATGGGTCAACCTTATAATCATTGAATTTGGCTCAGGGAGGGAATGACATAAACATGATATAGGGCATCTCAACCTACAGAAGGGTAGTCAGGAAGGGGATGAGAGGGGGGATGATGGAAGGAAGGACAGGCTTGGGGGGAGTGAATTTGAAAGCACACCCTTTTGAAAAGGAACAGGCAAAAGTAGAGAATAGAAAAGTGGGAGATGGAATAAGAGGGAGGGAAATATAATCAGTCTTCTACAATATATCTACTATGGTAATGTTTTGCATTAGCTATACATGTACAACCTATATTGAATTGCTTATCTTCCCATTAAGGGTGGATTATAAGGGAGGAAGGGAATGAATCTGGAATTCAAAGTTTTAAAACCAAATGTTTACATATATATATATATATATATATATATATATATATATACACTATTATTAATACTATTTTACATTTAATTGGGAAATAAGAGGAGGGGATATCCTGGGGGTCTGCTATTTTGGGGAGGTGGGTAGGGGAAAAACAGGGAGAAAATTTGTGACACAAAATCTGGCAGAAATGAATGAAGTAAACCAGAAGTTAATAAAGCATTTGAAAAAAAAAGATAACTACTGAAAGAATCTTTTTAAAGCACAGACATAATCATATCAATTTCATTACTCAAGGTCTTCATTGGCTCCAAGATAACATACAAACTACTTTTCTTGGCATTTATTGTCTTCTAAAATCTGGTTATAATCTAACTTTCTGCCCACCACTTTATTTTATAGTAACTCAATATTCCATTTACTACTTCCTTCATTTGCATCACATTCCTTATACCTAAGTGAACTTCTTCCTCATTCATGTTTATTAATCGACAAACATTTATTATATGGTAGGTGGTATTCTAAACCTTTGAGATACAAACATAGGTAAAAGTCCCTGCCCTCAAGGACCTAACAATTCAATGGGATAAGCACCATGTAAACAAATGTCTAAAAACAATCTATCTATCTATCTATCTATCTATCTATCTATCTATCTATCTATCAAAAATAGATAATAATTAAAAGAAAGGACTTGAATTAAGAAGGGGTAGGGAGATGCTTCTTGTAGAAGATGAGGTTTCATTTGACACTGAAGGGAAACTAATGAGTCAATAGGTGGAGATGAGGAGGAGGAGCATTCCAGGCATGTGGGAAAGCTAGAGACAATTCCTGGAAGGTATTATTTGAAGAACAACAAAAAAGACTAGTATCATTGTTCTGAAGAATTTATGGCCAGGATTAAGGGGTAATGAGACTGGAAAAAGAGAGGGGAGGCTAGTTTATGAAAGGCATGGAACATCAAACTTAGAATTTTATATTCAATTCTGGAAACAATAGGGAATCACTGGAGTTTATTGTATAAGACAGAGAGAGTGTTATGCTCAGACCTTTGCTTTAAATATAAAAAATGTGCATTAAAATAACTTTAATGACTGACTGGGGGATGTATTGCAGTGGAAAATGAGTTGAGGCAGGCAGACTAACTGATAGGCTTTTGCAATAGTTCTAGTGAAATAGTGCGGTGAGAAGGCAAAAACTTCCTGGATAGAACCCTGTTTGACATCTGTAGCTAAAGGACATGATCTAGATGAAGATCCCGCAAAGGAGCCTGAGGACTGGTTTCATAGGTAGGAAGAGAAACAAGGTAGAATAAGGTTTTTAAAATATAGAGGAAAGTTTCAGGGAGAAGGGGTGATCAACACAGTCAAAGTATAAAGAAAGCTTTGAGAGAATTAAAAATAAGAAAACACCATTGTATCTGGCAACTAAGAACTCACATATAACTTTGGAGACAATGCTGCAAAGACATGATGATTTTGGAAGCCAAATTGTAAGGAGTTAAGAAAAGAGGGAGAAGGGGCAGTGGAGTCAAGATGGTGGAGTAACAACAGGACTTCCACTGAGCTCTTGCTTCCACCTCCTCCAATTCATGTAAAAGGTGACTCTAAACGAAATTTGGAGCTACAGAACCCACAAAATGACACAGAGAAGCTAACCTCCTGCTGAGGACAGCCTGGCAGGCCGGCAGGAAGCAGCCAGCACAAAATGTTGGGAACTGAGCCCACCCTGCACAAACTGGAAGTTTTAGCTTCAGGGGGGCCTGACCAGCCATGGGCTGGAGGGACTTCAGATCACCAGCAGCTGTGGCAGTTTCCAGAATTATCAACCCATAGATGCTGAGGACAAAGTGAGTGGTCAGTGCAGTGTTGACTTTGTGAACCAGGAGTTTGGGATTGCGGTATGGTCTTTACCCCCTGGAGGGAGAATAGGTTGAGGCACTGTGGCCATGTAGCTTATATGTACTGCTTCAGAGGCCCTGGTCTGCAGATTGTGGAGGTCCTGGGGTGCATGATCAGTTTGTTAAAGCATATGGAGGCTTCAGAGAGGGCACCCAACTAATAGTTCCAGCAGCTGTGAAAATCCCAGTGATTTGGGACAAAGGTCCCCCCTCTGGTAGCAAAGTTCTACCATGGCAAAAACTCAAAAGTCAAGTAATTCAGTGGCAATTTGAGCAGGGGATGGAAGCAAGGCAAGCATAGTGGTCCAACTTTGGATTCCTTTTATGGGGACAAAAAGGATCAAAGAATGGGACAGCAGGAACACAGAGAATTCAGAACTCCTGCACCCAAAGCTTCCAACAAAAGAATAAGATGCTTATAGCCCATAGAGGAACTTAAGGAGAATTTTGAAAACTAAATAAGAGAAGTGGAGGAAGAAATGGAAAGAGAAATGAGAATGACAGAAGAAAATTATAAAATGAGGGTCAACAAACTGACTAAAGAAAATAACACCTTAAAAATGGGAATTCAAACAGACAAAAAGATTCAAAAAATCAATGAGGAAAAGAATGCCTTAAAAAGCCAAATTTCCCAGATGGAAAAAGAATCTCAAAAGGTCACTGAAGAGAGTCATTCCTTCAGAATTAGATTGGAGCAAATGGAAGCTAATGGCTTTATGAGAAATCAAGATGCTATTAAACAGATCCAAACAAATGAAAGAATAGAAGGCAATGTGAAATATCTCATGGGAAAAACCACTGACCTGGAAAATAGATGCAGGAGAGATAATTTAAAAATTATTGGACTACCTGAAAGCTATGATAATAAAAGAACCTAGAAATCATCCTTCAAGAAATTCTCAAGAAATATTGCCCTGATGTTTTAGAACCAGAGGGCAAAATAGAAGTTGAAAGAATCCAGTGATCACCTCCTGGAAAAGATCCCAGAAAGCAAACTCTTGGGAACATTATAGCCAGGTTCAGAATTCCCAGATCAAGGAGAAAATATTACAAGCAGCCAGGAAGAAACATTTTGAATATGGTGGAAACACAATCTGGATAACACAGGATCTGGCAGCATCTACACTGAGGGATTGAAGGGCTTGGAATATGATAATTTGAGAAGTCAAAGGAGCTGGGATTAAAACCAAGAATCACCTACCCAGCAAAACTGAGTACCATGTTTCAGGGGAAAATATAGTCATTCAATGGAATAGAGGACTTTCAAGCATTCTTGACGAAAAAACCAGTGTCGATGAGAAAAATTGACATTCAGATACAAGAAGCAAGAGAAGCATGAGAAGGTAAACAAGGAAAAGAAATCATAAGGAACTTATCAAAGTTGAACTATTTACATTCCTACATGGAAAAATGTTAATTGTAACTGGTGGAACTTTTCTTAGTATGAGAATAGTTGAAGGGAATAGAAATGTATGTGTATATATATATATATATATATATATATATATATATATATATATATATATATATATATGTGTGTGTGTGTGTGTGTGTGTGTGTGTGTGTGTGTGTGTGTGTGTGTGTATATATAATGTCTATATAGGAGGGTATATGGGTGTATGAATACATATGTGAGTATGTGTATATGTGTGTACAGGCATACACAGAGGGTACAGAACCAGTTGAATAGGAAGGGATGATATTTAAAAGATGAAATTAAGAGGTGAAAGAGAAATATAATGAGAGGAGATGGGGAGAGGTAGAATGGGGTAAATTATCTCATATAGAAGAGGCAAGGGAAAACTGATACAATGGAGGGGAAGAACAGGAAGGTGAAAGGGAATGAGTCAACCTTATTCTCCATGAATTTGGCTTAGGGAGGGAATTGACAAAGTAAATAGGTTATGTTACCCTACAGGAGGTTGGGGGGAAGGGAGGGCAAGCTGGGAGGAGGGAAGTTGGAAGCACCCACTTTTGAAAAGGGACAGGATCAAAGTAAAGAATAGAACAAGTCAGGGTGGGATGGGATGGATGGAAATATAGTCTGTCTTTCACAATATATCCACTATGGAATTTTTTTTTTTGCATAGCTACACATGTGCAACCTGTATTGAATTGTTTTTCTTCCCAGTAACGGTTGGTGATGAGGGAGTTAGGAAAGAATCTGGAATTCAAAGGTTTAAAATCAAATGTTTAAGAATATATTGTTATCATTATTAAAATTATTTTACATGTAATTGGGAAATAAGATATATAGGCACTGGGACATAGAGATACACTATGCCCTACTGGGAAGTTGGAGGAGTGATGGGGGAATATATGGGAGAGAGCAGACTGGGGAGGGGATGTTCAGTGGAATCACTTTTTTTGGGGTGGTGGGTAGGGGCAAAATGGGGAGAAAATTTGTAACTCAAAATCTTTTGGAAATTAATGATATAAACTAAAAATAAAAATAAATAAAGTACAAAAAAGGAAGAGAGAAGAGGGAAAATGGTAGTATCTATTGAAAATAACCTTTTCAAGGAGTTTGGTCATAAAGGGCAGAAGAAATATCGATATAGATGGTTAATAGGGATGGAAAGATGAAGCGATGATTTTTTTTGATATTAAAGAAGATATATCCATTCATATTGATAGTGGGTAAAGAGCCAGTATATAGGGAGAGATTGAAGATAAGTGATAGGGTGAGGTTGATGGATGGAACAATCTATTGGAGGAGATATATGGGAATGGGATTTCTTGTATAGGTAGAAGGATTGGCCTTGGTAAAGAGTAAGGCCACCTCTTAATGTTATACATTGTTATACATGGATGAAGTAGGAGATAGAGGTAAGTGGTATCTGTATGAGACAAGGAAGAAGAAAGAAGATGGAGAAGGTGGAGCCATGAAAATTATGAGAAGGTATGAAAAGACTTGGAAGAGCCACTGTAGTGAATGGGATAATGGGGATAATGAGTCAATGAGAGAAGTTTAGAGAAATTGTCTAGGTGTAGCAAGGGCCTGGTAGACTGTGTAACATAAATTTGTAGGGGATTCAACCAGAGTTCTGGCATGGTTTTCTCCACTTATGTTTGGCAGCTCATCTGTAGAAATGAAAGCAGTGGATGACAAGAGTCATTTCAGGCTGAAACTTTCCAAGGTGTGCTTCATGATATAATAAGAATGTTAGGGACTAAAGAGAAGAGGACAGAGCAGAATTAAATTGATTTACCAAGTGGTCAAGTTGGGGAAAATAAGAGAATGACTAGTACAAGGGAGATAGTCTATGTGAGAACTGAGGAGTCATGGTATTGGAGGCTGAAGTGTGGAGAAGGAATGAGGTTGGGCAAGAGAAGGCAGGGGGAGAGGAAAGGAGAGAAGAGTGGAGAGTCAATCAGTTATCATGGGAAAAGTAAATTTCAGAATTCCTGAACATTAAAGTGCATTTGTGGGTGATGGAAAGACAAAGAGTATGTCCATCTTTGTGTGTTGTTGAGGTGTGAAAGGGTAGTGAGTCAGGTGAAGTGAGTAGACTAGGGAACTAATTTGTTAGGGCGTTTGATTCATTATATATGTTGAAATCCCCAAAATGATGGAAGTAGTTGGAGAAGAGAGTCAAATTGTGAGCCAGGCACCAAACTCATTGAAGAAGGAAAGGGAGCAAGCTGGAGGTCTAGAGATAATACCTACTAGGATTTTGATAGATATGAATAGCATGGATCTCAAAGGGGAGAAGATTACTGAGTGATGGAGGTAGGATGAGATTCTAGAATTGGCAATAGATCCAAGGCTTATTCCAACTCTGCTGCCAGTGAGGAACTGGTCCAAGAAGCATGTTTAGGAGAGTAACATGTGCTGGAGATCCACTATAGTACCAAATGGCCTATGTATTATATTACCATTTTGAGAGACAAATCTTGACTTGATACTTACTTTTATGATATTTTTAATAAATACCATTTTAGAGGCAAAATGAATAGTCTGTCTCATAGTAACTGTTCTCCAAATTGTGGTACCAAGATTGCTAGGATTTACCATGTTATAAAGGAGATGTGAAGCACACATATTGGAAAATTCCTTTTCTTTCTTTCCGACCTCTTTCCTTTGCTTTTTATTCACAAGTACCTATCTCTTTTATAATATTATTGGCTGACCCCAAAATCAAGATGTCTAGACCTAACATACCCCTTTAAAGTTCTCTGTTTCTATCTTCATCTTATAGCAACTCTGCTTTACTTGTGCTCATTGTTATTACATCTATAAATGTAAAATGAAAGTATCAACTGACAGCCCTTTAAAATTTTAGTAAAATTTATTCTTTAGCTGTAGTAGTGGATTTGTGCTGGTCCATCAATTTGATTTTATGAGTTCCTCTTTGGGCTTAGTATGCAAGCTAGCTGTCTGAGTTAAGTTGTGGTATCTGATTATGTTACCTAATACATGTAGAAGGTATTGAATCTATGCCATTGATTTCATTGGCTTTGTGTTTTGTATTAGATAATTGTGTTGTCTAGTCCTTAGGAATCTTAGTCCCTGAAGTAGTATTGGGATTGACAAAGTAATAGTTGATAGAGACCTGGAAGTTTCTGTACACTACTTTCCAGTAACAGAGGTCTGTCTCTACCTACATATTCCTTAGACTCTTGCCAAACAGCCACTTAAAATCCAGTACTGAAAAGGGTTGTTTGATAAAGAGGTATATTCAGCTACAATTAGAGAATAGGACATTTTAATGAATTAGGGAAAGGATAGATCAGCATTTTTTTCTTTAGAGCCAAAATTAAAAGAACTGAACGAGGGGAAAATTCAATTTAATAAGATGGGGAAGGGGAAAGTAGGATAGAGCATAATCAAGTGCCATCATCCCACCCTTCAGAGAATAGAGGCCTTGCCACCAAAAGATAAAGTAAGGACACTACAATGATTATAGTCCAAGTATGGGAGCCTAGAACTGATTGCCTGCACTCAGCAAAGCAAAACATGGTGAAAGTTAAAATGAGGAGAAAGTGTACCTTCCTTGGAAGAAAGCCTGGCTACTCTCTTTGATTTTTGTACCCCTTTCCCAGCTAGTCTACTCCCCAGCTAGTCACTTTACCACATTGACCAGAGACCATTCCTGAAAGCCTAAGCCTTTTGACTCTGGAACTCCCTCCCTTGATTTGATTGGTTAGTTTCCCCAATAGCTCACTACATCTAAGTATGCTTTGATTAAGGATATGCTAGCAAATGTATAAGAAGAGGCTCTCAGAAAAATATACTATAGGACAAAATTTTAAGTTTCAAACATTGCTGATATTTTTCCTCTCCATTTTTCAAGTGCAGGAAGTTAATGAGGCCAACATTTGTAGCATTATCACTTTTTGAGCAGAAAATACTGACACTAAATATTTAACACTGGGTGATCTTGAGCCAATTTAATTTGGCTCTAGCATAGCTCTGACTATCCATGCCTTTTCTTTCTCTTCTTTCTTATAAAAGTCCTCTCTTGGTGTGTTATCCCAGTCCCTCTATTCCTTATTTCTTTGGACTAGGATGGGAACTTCGGAGCCTCACAGCACTAGTACTATAGGGTTATTCACCCTGGCACTGTTGGTTCAGAGCTTTGTAGCACTACTGCAATTGTGTTGTGGCCTCAAGTAAGCTTTTGATACTGAAGGGCTGTGGCCATACTGAATGGCTGTTGCAGCCAGGGTAAATTTTTGTATTTTGGAGTCAGTATCTCCAAGAGGAAAGAGGGAGGGCAGTCCAGGACCAGGGTTATAGGAGTGTTTTTTGTTGAAAGTCTATGTTGCATCCTTAGATCTGCTAGTGAAGCCTCAAAGTTGGTATTGTGGGAGGTGAGAGAGTGGTGCTGAGTGAAATCAAAGTCTGTTAAGTCTCAATTCATTTTTTCTAACTTTCTTTTGGATTCTGGGTGTCCTAGACCATGCAGACAGCTGAAGTTGCTTTATATTTAGCACACAATTAGTGTTTTGGAAATGTCTGAGTGGTCATAGGGATCAGAAAAATGTTTAGTCCTCCATCTTGTTCATATGACCCCTCTCTCCATGTTTCTTCTTGACAGCCACCTTGCAATCACACACACATTTTCTTCCACAATTTCACACTATTCCCTTTCTAATTCTGGAACCATAATCAAATCAATAATTCCATTTCTATTAGAAAGAATGTGTCTATCTACTTTCCTATGGCTCCACTCACCATCCTGACAACTTTCCAACACCTTTCCCTGGCCTTACTTCCCTAGATTTGTCTTGTCCCTCTAATGGAATACAACTTCTTTGACATCAAGGACTGTTTTAATTTTTATATTTTTTGTCTTTAGAATTTAGTCCAGGACTTGGCAATATAGTAAGTATTTAATAAATATTTTTCATTAATTTTCAAATTAATTTTGCTAATTTGTAAATTAATTTGAAATTTATTTACTAATTAGTTCCTTCATGCATAACAATTCTAGCTCTACCTTTTTCTCATTATAGCACAATATGTTTCAATGCTCCCTGAAGTTCAAAGGGAAAATCAAAAGGTAATTCTTTAGACAAACAAAAATGGAAATATCTCCTCTTTGGTATTAATCATTGTAAACTGCCTGACCACATGATTAATCACTTGTAAGTCAGTTTTGACTTGTAAGACAGATTGCTGTTGTCACTCTTTTTGGAAGTTTCTGGAGATACATTCTTGAATTGGTTTTCATTGCCCAATTCTATTTCAGTTCAGATTTTATCAACTGACAGCTAAATACTCAAGCAGTTATCATGGAAACATTTTTTGTTCTTCTTAAATTAGGTAGCAACTAATTAATGTAAAAATGCACCTTTAAAATGTCACTAATGGATTATGACAAGATTAAAATTGAAAGGTATAGTAATTAATTTGGGCCTAGAGGGAGATTATACTTCTGCCAGCTTGTAAATATATGTTTCTAATTTGCTGTAGCTAATGTTTCTTTTCTTTTTAAAATTTGCACCCAGTGAGCTACTATAATAAGCCACTTGGAGATATGCAAAAAAAAAAAAATTCCAAGCTCTTATTTCTACAGTAGACTTGCCTTTCATTACTTTCTATTACTAATAACCCAAGTTAAGAAGATTTTATAGCTAAACTTATTTTTCTTTAACACTGTAATTTATAATAATAATAATAATAACAATAATAATAAATGGATTAGAGAGACAGTATGACATAGTACATAAAGGGCTGGGCATAAAGGGCTAGGTTTACTTTCATGAATATTAGGGTTTAAATCTCTCCAAACACATAGGGAAGAGAAGGGAGAAGGGAGTAAGCATTTATGTGGAACCTACTATGTGCCAAGAACTGTGTGTGTTTTCTTAAACAAATATTATCTTCTGCTGGCTTTGTGAACATGAAACACATCATGGAATTTTTCAGTGGCCCGAGGGATTTTTTTTTTAATTTGTTTTTTAATTTTAGTTTTAGTGAGCCTACTCAGTACCTCTTCCCCTAATCTGACCTCTCCTACATTCTCCCCCATATCCCTTTTAACTTTATAGTAGGGAAAGATGGATTTATATACTCCAGTGCCTGCATATCTTATTTTCCAGTTGCATGCAGAAAACAATTTTTTAAATATTTGTTTTTTAAAAAATTGATTTCCAGATTCTTTCCCTTCTTCCTTCCTCATTCATCCCCACTGGGGAGACAAGTAATTCAATATAGGTTGTATATGTGTAGTTACATAAAACATTTCCATAGTATGTATATTATAAAAAACTAACCACAGTTCCCTCCATCCTACTCTACCCTCCTATTCTCTACCTTGACCCTGTCACTTTTCAAACGTATGTGCTTCTAATTATCCTCTCCCCCAACCTGCCCTCCCCTCCATCATACCCTCTCTTATCTCCGCCCCCCTCCCCACTTTCCTGCAGGGCAAGATACCCAAATGAGTGTGTATGCTATTCCCTCCTTAAGCCAAATCCAATGGGAGCATGCTTGACCTATTCCATTTCACCTTCCTGCTCTTCCCCTCCATTGTAACAGTTTTCTCTTGCCTCTTTTGTATGAGATAATTTACCCTAGTCTTCTCTCCTTTTCTCCTCTCATTATATTTCTTTTCACCTCTTAATTTTATTTTTTAGATATCATCACTTCCTATTCAGCTCATCTTGTGCCCTCTGTCTTTATACGGGTACACACATATACACATTCACATATGCATGTATACACACATACACCCTCAATTATCCTTATACTGAGAAGTCTTGTGATCATTTTTCCATTTAGGAATGTAAATAGTACAACTTTAATAAGTTCCTTATAATTTTTTTTCCTGTTTACCTTCTTATGCTTCTCTGCTTCTTGTATTTGAAAGTCAAATTTTTTGTTCACCTCTGTTTTTTTTTTTATCAAGAATACATAAAAGTCCTATATTTTACTGAATGACCCTTCCCCCTACTCTCCAGCAGGGTGAGATATAGATATCCCATTCTCTCCCTGAGCCAAATTCAATGAGAGTATGGTTTTGCCTTCCTGTTCTTCCCCTCCCCTGCAACCACTTCCCCTTGCTTCTTCTACATGGGATAGTTTACCCTACCCTGTCTCTCCCCATCTCCTCTTGCCACTTTCCTCTCTCACCTCACAACTTCATCCCTTATGTATCATCCCTTCCCACCAAATTCAACCTGTGCCCTCTTTCCATGTATAACTGTAAACATATATACACACATTCATATATGTATTCATATGCCCATATACTCTTCTCCCATTATTTTCGTACTGAGAAAGGTTTCATCAAGTTGTTGTTTTTCCATGCGTGACCCTCAGCAAGTTACTTAATCTATGCCTCAGTTTATTAAGCCAGAAAATGTAGATAATAGTAGCATCTACCTTATAGAGTTATTATGAAGATCAAATGAGATAACATTTGTCAATAGCATAACACATTTAAAGTGCTTGTACACTTCCCTATGTATTCTGTTTTATGAATTAAAGGCATTCTGAGAAAATGTCCATAAGCTTCAATAATTAACATTTTTAGAGTGCTTTATGTTTGCAGAATACTTTTATATATGTGAATTCATTTGATCCATTAGAGGGTTTCACTACACAAAAGTGCTGACAACCCCTATTCCAAGACTGTATTATAAAGGAGTTGCTGATGTACTTTAGTGGAGAGAGTTTCAAGATTGGAAGTTTCTTACACCAGTGGAATCACAGGACCAGGCTAATAATAATTACAATACCATTAATAGCTAACATTTCTTTCACTGAATATGTTTATAAAACTGTTTTAACAACCCTGTAAGGTAGGTTCATCAAGTATTCTCAGCCTTATTTTATAAGTAGAAGAATTAGTCTCATAAAGAGAATTTCTTTCTCTTTTATATATATAAGAACACACATATATGTTTAGCTTTGGAAGTTTCTCTCATCCCTTTTATATCTTTTAAACAGGAGATAGCTGGATTAGGATAAAACTTGATTGTCTGTAAATATCCCTAGGAAAAAATAAAAGGGTTTCAGGGAGTGTCCTTTCATCTGTCTGTAGATTACAGAGTGAAGAAAGGCAAAAGACCTTTTTTTGTTACAATTGCCTCAAGATTTCCTTCTGACACCAGCCTTTACTTGGTAGTATATGCCTCTTCAGAACCTGTTGATGTGTTTTCATGTATCATATCAAGAGAGAACATTGCCCTCCCCCCTCCCCCATGAGATTGTATGGGAGGAGGCATGGGAATAGAATATCAGAACAACCACCTAATAAAATACAGTCTGTAACATATGTGAATTGCTTGCACTTCTGGAAAATTAGTACTCTACTCCAGAGCTTATATCTATCCGATTCACAGTATGATTGAGATTGTGTGGGAGAGAAGGCAGAGAAGAGATACACTCTCCATGAAGTGGCACTTTGACACTCCCATTCCTGGTTATCCCCAAACTCAGCCTAGCAACATTAGTGCTATAGTTCAGCAATAATAGATATTAAAAAGGCTTTTATGGGTTCTGAGTTTCAAACAATAGGTTTAGCAATGAATTTTTGGAATAATACCCATTTGGAAATTGAGGATTGCCTGTAGCATTTTTAAATAAGCTTTTTTTTTCCATGTTATCTCCTTGTAAATCTGGAAGTACAAAAAAGATTACAATCCAAATAAAATTAGAACTCTGCTCTTGGTTTTACCTAAAAGAAATTTATATGAATTTCTAATTTATATATGGGCATATTTTTGTAGTTACAGAAAAGCTAAGTAACCTAAAATGAAATCCTCATTGTACCAAATTTGTAGCCACCCTATTAAAATTATATGTCACCCATTATCATTTTTAACTAGTCACTTTGTCCATTATTGCCTGAAGGCCAGGTATGTCACCTTTGTCCTCTTCTCTAAGCTTTTCTTCTACCCCTTCGAGAGTGTCTATAGTTCTTTGCCAATGGTTCCAACCTTCACTGATGATGTTACTCCATGTTTTGGAGGTATCGCCTGCAGCCTAATTCCATTCAGCCAGCAAAAGCTTGATTAGATTTTATGAAGGAATATTAATTTACTTCAACAAATACACAATTTACTCCCTCACAATGTGGGAGGCATAATTCCTCTCCCCCCTTCTACCACTTCATTCTATGGGGAGGGAATTAGATTTATAGATAAGTTCACTTCCTATATAGTAGAGTTATTGTTCCAAATCCCCCTTACCTTAGGCTCAAGTCACAGGCCCCATGGCTTCTCAGGGCTTGACTGTGAGATCTAGTTTGGTTTTCTCATTTGCTACATCAGAGAGATGCTACTTAGACAAATCTATGCTGGCCACTGAACTGTGATTTTATTTATACCTCTGTTATAAGGAAAGGAATCAGAATTATCTGGAAGAACTAGGGTACACTTATTCATTTACATTTATTTTGAAAGTTTTCATGGGAAGAAAACTAGATACATTCTCTCACCTTCCCAGGGAATTGGCCATAGACACTACTCACTAAACTATATGCATGGAAGTTAGTGAAAAAAATGGGAAGACCAAGAGAAGTGTTTCTTTGTTTATTAGGCCATGATGTGCTTCTTTTTAGGCCCTACCAATGAAGAAATGAGACACAAAATAAGAATTTTGTTGGAGATATACCAGAAGATTTGGGATTAGTACAGGAAGAGAATCTTCACTAGGGGATGGGTGGAAAAAATATTTTGCTGGAAAGGAACAAAACAGTATAGAGAACTAAGGCCAGAGTTTTCAGGATGATTTAGTCTTGAGATTCCCCCATGAGATGAGAGAGTCAATTATAAGCTTCTTAAACCTTGAAGTCCAAAGAGGAGAAGATGTCTGGAGGAAGGCATATGCTTCTTATCCAGGAAAGCAAGAACAAGGGAATCTTGTAGCTCTGTGAGTTTGTTGGCAGAAAGGAAGGAAGGAAAGAAGAAAGAAAGGAATGGAGAAAGGAAAAAAGAGAAAAAGAAAGAAAAAAGAAAAGAAAGGAAGGAAAGAAGAAAAGGATTCAGGCAACACATTAATCATTTTCATCATGACTCAAGGAGATGGTGAAATTACAGGCACTACAAACCAACTAAAAGAATTCTAGAAGGACACTCTCCCTGCCCTCATCCCTATTATCTAATGGTTTTTAGGCCTCAAATCATCTCTTAATCAGTGGAGTTTCTGCAGAACCATTACATTAAGATCTCCAGGTTTCTTGGAAACTTCTTAGAGGAGTGTGACAGAGTCTCAAGCATCAGCACCAGAATCCATCTCTAGCTCTTTATTACTCATTGCCATAGGAGCAAGGGAACACCCTAGCTTTATGCCTAGACAATTAAACGTTTTCTAAAATTGTCTCCAGTCAGGTAAACTTAAGTTGAGGTTACAGGAACTGATAACTTTGCCAATACCTGTCCTTTATCTCTTGTCCTGGGTTTATTGTTCTCTGGTTGCCTATCGCCCATAAAGATTATGGGATTATCCCTTTAATTTTTTAAACTAATGTTAACCAATTTAATATTAATTCATTAAACTGATAAGTTGACTGCCTCATCTCACATTTCTGAGGAGTTATTCTATTTTTGACTGAAGTGTTCTCCTCAAGAGTGAGTATAGGATAAGGTAAAAAGGATATCCAGAATATAAACACAAATCATAGATAGGACAAGTCATTTTGTTCCCACACGCAGAAAGGGGAATACTACAGAATTTTAAAAAATCACAAAATGATTATATTAGCTTGAGAGGCCAGTATTTATACCTCATTGAGATATATGTAACTGTGTTGTTTGTAATTGTTTTATTATTTACTTCCACTGAATACAGCCTGATCAAAGTCAAATGGCATTTTTTCCCTAGTGGTTTTTCTCTATATGGATGACTTTCTCTTCATGCACTGTGGTGCTGCCTCTTCCAGTATTCTATTGCCACTTTAAATTCTTCAGGAACTGATATTTAGGTACCCAGGAAAAGGGGAAAACACCATTTGCCTTTCAAGATCTCATACGGCCCTATACCAAAGGAAGGAAGGAGGAAACAAAGAGGATGTACCCCTATCTCAGATATGAGGGATAACCAGTACAAAGACACAGAGAGAAGAGATGAGGTGCTGCATATGAGGTACAGAGAGAGTGCCAATTGGGCCATCTTATGGAGTGAGGAGCATGGTAGTAGTAATATACAATGAGGCTGGAAAGACATATTTTGGGACCACGGTATTTGCTTCATTGAAGAAAAGTGTTATGGAGGAGCTAGTAATAACTTTCTCAAAGACACAATTTCCAGCTATTTCAATTAATCGATAAAGAACTCATTTATTTATTTCCTATTTATGTCTTGGCCTTTTTACCTTAAATTTTTCTTATGAACTAAGAACACAATTTGGATAATGTGAATGAGTTCAGTGTTTGAGTACACATAAGGAAACTATTGATTTTATTTTTGTAAGCCAAGTATATGAAACTAGGGAATAAAAATTATTTTTGGGAATATGTAAAGTACTGATGTTCTCAATTAAGTTGTGGGATCCTTTCAGTTTTAAGATAAGTGAACATATTTTCCTTGAAGAAGGAAGGTATTTCTATAAATATACATTCCAGCTATTTTAAAGCTGGAAGAAAACTTGGAAATTATCTTGACCAACTTTATTATTTGATAGATATGGAAACTGAAACCTAAAGAATTAAAGTAATATGCCCAAAGTTAAAAAAAAGTAGTACAAATTAATAATAATGGGCCCAAAAATACTTTGAAGTTTATGTTATCTTATTGAACCCTCACAACAACTCTGTGAGAGAGGTAATACATAGTTACTCTTGTCCCCATTTTATAGATGAGAAAAATGAGGCTTAGTGAGGTTAATTGATTTACTCATTTTTATATGGTTATTAAGTGTCAAAGATGGGATTTGAATCCTGGTCTTTTGCTTCTGATTCCAATATATTTCCCTTTAAAGAAATCTGCCTCCAGAACAATAGCAGCCCATTTATATATTTTTTCAATAATTAAGGTTTGTGTGTATTGCAAAAGAAATGTAATAGAGAAACAGAAAATATTTCACTCACCTAGTGTCTAGTGATATTACTGGATCTTCTTCAGTCAAGAAGCATCTATGCCTATTTGATTTTGGCTTTATTTTAATGTTCGTGGGAGAGATTGCCAAGTTTCATCTATGAATGTGTAGCTGTTAGTTAAATCTGTTTTTCTTTAACATTCTATTTCCTTATAAAGGCAACTTTGGCCTCCAATATTCCCTCATGCAACTTTCTTTGTGAACAATAGAATAAAACAAAAAAATAATCTATTCCACACTTCAGTTCATGTGGGGTTCAAATACATTGTTCACTTTTTTGAGAATCTTAGACTGCACAGAAGAGATAACTGTATCAACCAAATGAGAAAGCCACACTTTTTAAAATCAGGAGAACTTTGGAATAAAATGAAAAGTTTACAGAGATGACATCAATGTCAAATCCCTTTACTAAGCTGGTAGAATACTGTAATTAGTGTACATAATCTAGAAAGCTCAAGCAGCACATTTTTTACATGAAAAGAGAAAGTGTCAAAAAGCTGGGGGGGGGATGAAAATGTGTTAAGTATTAAGAGAGAATGCATTTTTTTTTCATTGCTCAGTTTTTCTCAATGGCATGTAATTTGGAAATTTGCTATCAGTTCATCTTGGAACACATTTGTTGTGTACCATTTACAATATGGGTGACCACAAATGAGTCATTGGACCTTGTTGGACATCTGATTCCTAATATTAAAGTGAGGGTTTTAGATTATGCATTCTCCAAAGTCTCTTTAAACTCTAAAAGAGGGAAATTGTTACATAGTAAGGAAAATGCTGGTTTTAGCATCAGGAAAACCTGTGTTCAAATGTCACATCTAATGCCACTTGATCTACTCAGTCATGGAGAGCAGTAACAGTGATCTACCATGATGAAGGGGCTCCCACACCCCTTATGTATTCTTATAAAACATTCATTAAACCCCAGGGGTAATGCAAAATATCTGGGAAGACAGAGTTGGCAAGAGTATAGCGACCATTAATGAATACCTCTACCATGTAGAATTGAATGTACTGGTAGTACATGATATGAAAATGAAAAACCATGCAACTGGATGGGCATAAGATAAAGAATAACCCAAGAATTGAGACAGTTTTGTTAAATTTTACTTATTATTCGAAAGGAAATTAATTTTTGGTGACTGACCCATATCGCCTTAAAAAAAAAAACAACTCTATTTCTTTTAAGAGCACCATGATTCTTCCAAGTTTGCAACCCTGCAATCTTCCATCATTCTTTGCTCCCTCTCATTCCCCAATATCCAATCAATTGTCAAATTCTTTAATAATTCTACCTCTACAACATTCATTATCTTTTCTAAATTCATATCATTATATTTTAGATCAGGTTCTCATCACCTCCTGCATAGACTAACACAATGAGTTCCTTACTGGTTTCCCTGTTTTAAGTCTCTCTTTCTCTAAATATTATAAGATCTATAAGTACTCCTAGTACATCACATGACTGACAAATCAATATCCCAAAACCATATCTCAGCATGGCAGGAAGTTCAGAAAGATCCACTTATTCCTCCTTTTTTCTAGTACTGGTATTTAAAATCCTTTAGAATCTCCCTCCAGCTTCTTTTTCCAGACTGATTGCATGTGATGACCCTTCATGCACTCTATATTTCTGCCAAACTGGCCTACTTACCCATCCCGTACATAACATTTTTTCTCCATCTCTGTGCTTCTGTGACTTGGTGGATGTCTGCAGAGAGTCATTACACTAGATTGCTAAACAGACTGCTTTCATAGGGAGATGGAGAATCAGATGTTTTTAGAAGCTAAGTGCCACTGTATATTTGTAGCATATTATTACTATTTTAAGACTCACTAAATCTTTTTTTTTAGCTTTTCAGTAACTTAAAAGTACCTCATTTTACCTGAACTAAGAGGGCCACTATGTCAGGGTTGCTCCCAAAATATCCTAATTATCTTCCCTGCCTTCAGTCTCTCCCATCTCTAATCCCTCTTCCACACAATGACCAGATGAATATACCTGAAGTCCAGGCATGACCATGTTACTACGCTACTCAAGAAGGAAGTTCAATATTTCCCATTACATGGAGGTTTAAATTCAATAATATTGTTGTCAGGCTGGGATAAATGACACTGGGTTTAGAACCAGTAGACCTACATTGAAATTGCAGTTCTGTCACTTTGTGATTAATGTTGGGCCAGTCATTTTGCCTCCCTGAGTCTCAGTTTCTTAACTCTTATATGTAGGGGTTGGAGTAAATTATATCCTTCTGTTTAACATTTAAAACTCCCACAATCTCCATTGTAAATATTGTAGTCTTCAGCTAAAAACTCCGGACTCCAAATGTCTGGAACCATTTGTCTGATTCCAGAAAACATTTTGAGTATTATTTCACATTATGCCTCCTCATGTATTCTATGTTCCAATTGCACCAGCCTTGTTGTAAATCCAAGCATGAGTAGCTCTCCACAGGACTGCTGTCATGAATAGCTTTAAGATTCTGACCACATAGTATAGTGAACTCTCTATTCAGTAGTAAACTAAAGCAAAACATTCACAGAAAGCAAAGTACAGCATTCACAATGACATAACATAACTTATCACTAAAGTGGCCACATATTTAAAAAAGAGATCATTCAGGATACAAAGTACAGACTCCCACCTCTAGGTCACATTGTCTTAATCTCTCAGTTAGAAAATCTTCTTTCTTTTTAATTGGAGACTAGCTTTCAATCATGCTTAACTCAATCATCTTTAAGGGATACAAGGTACAAAGTATAAAGTTCTCTTACCTCTAGGTCACAGTAAATCATGCTCTTGTCAATCAACACAAAGTACCCAAGGAGAGGTCTTTTCATCTTGGCTTGAGGCTGGCTCCCAAATTCCATGGTTCTTCTTCCATGGCCCCAGCTTTTGCCTGAATTTGACCAACTGTCACCTGAATTCACAGGCAGACAGTTCTCAGCTCCTCATCCAGCTCCTTCTCCAGTTCCTCATCCAGTTCTTCATCCATTTCCTATTCCATATTGAAGCTAACAGTGTCCAGTCCACCGCAAGTCCTTCACAATTTCTGTTTCTGGAAAGGCAAAGCTTAACAGAGCCAAAACAACATTCATGCGCATTGCTGGCAACATCATAAATTCACTTTCTGCCTGTGAAATTAACGTAGACCCCACAAACGAGGTCTGAGAAATCAATACAAGTTGTATTGATACCCTCTGAACCCTCTGAAACCCTTCTTCAGGATTTCTGTAAACAGACAACAAGAAAATCCTCTCTCAGGGTTTCTGAACCAGCAGTAAGGTCCCAGGGCTTCTCTACAAAGTATCACAAATACAAATTAAAACAGACTGAAAGACAGAGTGCTGGACCCCAAAAGTTTTCTCCTTCTCAGCTCTGTCCTATCCCAACATGTGTTCCTCTAATTATATGGTGGTTCTGCTTCTTCTCCCACAATTCCTATTATGTCATCAAGTTTCTCCCACCTTCAAATCACAAGGCAGGGTTCAAATAAGGTGCTAAATGTTTCATTAACTTAAACAAGATTCTAAATAGCTTTATGCTTGCCATTAGATCCATCCATGACATTTCATTCCCCACTTCCATGTCCTTGCTTAGGCTGTGGCCCCACGCTTGGAATGCTCTCTTTTCATATGTCTCCTTGCGATTTGTAGCTCTTCAAGGATCAGCTCAAGTACCACCTCATACAGGTGTACTTTTCTCATCATTCTAGTTGTTAGAATTCTCCTCTTGGCCCAAATTATTTATATTTAGGGTCAAAACCTATAATTTTATGGGTAAAGGTAACTCCTTAGTGAAAAAAAAATCTTCTATAAATGCAAATAAGTAACTTCTCTTTAATTTATTGTTTTAGAGAGTTATCTAATGCCCTGAGAGATGAAAAGGAATAACTTGTGGTCATATAGTCAGTAACTGTCAGAGGAAGGACAATAAACCCAGGTGCTATAGGTACAAAGGCCAGCTTTCTGCCTGCTATATCATACTCTTTATTTATGTTTACATTGTATATATCTTATATTTAATGATTTGGTATTTTTTTATTCTTCTAATCAAAATTAAGCTCCTTAATGGCAAGGATTGTTTTATTATTGTCATTGCATTTCTTGTACCTAGCACACTTTTCAGGTGGTAATCAATCAGCAAGTATACACCCTGTTTCTAGTACTATGCTAGGCATGGAAGTTAGAAAGAAAAAAAGAAATCTACTCATCCATGACCTCAAGGAACTTACATTCTGTCGATTGTTGCTCTGTCATTTGAGTTTTGTATGACTTTTTGAAACCCAACTTGAGGTTTTCTTGGCAAAGATACTGGAGTGATGTGACTCCTTCTCTAGCTCATTTTTAAAGATGAGGAAACTGAAGTAAACAGTGTTAAGTGAGTTGGACAAGGTCTCACAGTGAGAGAAAATGTCTGAAGCTAGATCTGAACTCATGGAGCTAAGTTTTCTTTAATCAAGGTCGTACTATCTATTCACTGCACCTCCCAGCTGCCCCATAAACATCATATATATGTGTAAATAAAGAAAACATAAAGGTGAAGTAAACCCAAGAAAATTTCTGAAGGGAATGGGAAACAGAGGTCCTAGCAACTCATAAATGATTTTCTTTGATCTGATTAATTAGTTCAGTTACTTTTAGTTTACAATATTCAATTCCACAATTCCTTGAGTTTCAAATTTTCTCTCCCTCCCTCCTGTCCACCCCACAAGATGGCATATAATCAAATATAAGATCTGCAAATACTTTCACATTAGAGAGTAGTCAGGTTATAAAGATGGATTGTATCAGATGGAATGAAAAATGGTAAAGAGGAAACAAAATCAAACAGGAAAAAGAAAAAGAGCAGGGACTTTGCTTCAATCTGGATTCAAACTCAGTTCTTTTTTTAAATTTTATTTGTTATTATTTATATATATATATTTGAACAAATGCTTTATTAACTTCTGTTTTACATCACTCATTTCTGCCAGATTTTGAGTTACAATCATTTCAATGGATACAATCAATATATACAAATACAATCAATGGATATCCCTACAGTTTGCAGGCCAGGAGCTGGAGCTGTCTCTGAAAACTACAAAATGGCGTGTCTCCTCAGTGGCTTCTAGCCCCCAGGGGAGGGAGCCAACGCATTCCCCAAATACTGGTCCCAAAGTCCATAGGGCACTAACCTCTAACTTTGTCCTAGGCATGTCTATGTTGATAATTCTGGAGTCGCCACAGCTGCTGGTGTTCTGGGGTCTCTCCAGCAGGCCACTGGCCCTGCTGCCCTGGGGCTAAAACCTTGGCTCATGGGGACCTGGGTTATGCTCGGCTCAGCTTCCAGCGCTCTGCGCTCTGCTCACTGCCGGCTCCCAGAGTGCTGTGCTGGTCCTTCCTGCAGGGCTGCTGGGCTGCCCTCAGTGGGAGGTTAGCTTCTCTGTGTCGTCCTGTGGGTGCTGGGGCTCCAGAACTTGTTCAGAGTCCCCTTTTACATAGTTTGGGGGGAATCTGGGGGCAGAGTGGCTTGGATGAGCTGTTTCTACTCCGCCATCTTGGCTCCGCCCCCTCAAACTCAGTTCTTTCTAGTTCTTTCTCTGGATGTAGACATCTCTCTCCATCATTAGTCTTTTGGGGTTGTCCTATATCACTACAATGCTAAGAAGAAAGCTGTCTAACAAAGTTAGTCATAACACATATGTTGTGTCTGTAACTGTACAAATTTCTCCTTGTTCGACTCTTCTCACTCAACATCAGTTCATATAGGCATCTCCAGGTAAATATGAAGTCCATCTGCTCCTCATTTCTTATATCACAATAGTATTCCATTACATGCATATACCACAACTTGTTCAGCCATTCCCCAATTGATGGGCACCCCTTTAATTTCCAATTCTTTGCCACCACAAAAAGAGCTGCTATAAATATTTTTGTACATATGGATCTTCCTCCCACTTCTATGATCTCTTTGGGATATAACCCTAGATGTGGTATTGCTGGGCCAAAGGGTATGAGATTATTTATGGGCTTTTGGGCATAATTCCAGATTGCTCTCCAGAAAGGTTGGATCAGTTCACAACTCCATCAGCAATGCATTAGTGTTCTAATTTCCCCACATCCTCTCTAGCATTTGTCATTTTCCTATTTTGTCATCTTAGCCAATCTGACTGGTGAGATGTGGTACCTCAGAGTTGTTTTGATATGCATTTCTCTAATCAATAGTGATTTAGAGCATTTCTTCATATGCTTCTAGATATCTTCAATTTCTTTCTCTGAAAACTGCCTGTTCATATCATTTGACCATTTATCAATTGGGAAATGACTTCTACTCTTATAGATCTGACTTAATTCTGTATATATTTTAGAAATGATTCCTTTATCAGAGACATAGGTTGTAAAAATTCTTTCCTAATTTCCCACCTCCCTCTTAATATTGGTTACATTGGCTTTGTTTGTACAGAAGCTTTTCAATTTAATATAATTAAAATTATCCATTTGGCATTTTATAATGTTCTCTAATTCTTGTTTAAGTCATAAAGTCTTTCCCTCTCCACAAATCTGACAGGTAAATTATTCCTTGCTTTCTGAGATTGCTTACAATATCACCCTTTATACCAAGATCACACACCCATTTAGACTTGATTTTGGTATATGGTGTTAGATAATGGTCTATGCCCAGTTTCGGCCATACTATATTCCAGTTTTCCCAGAAGTTCTTGTCAAATAGTGCATTCTTATCCCCAAAACTGGGGTCTTTGGGTTTATCAAACAATATATTACTATAGTCATTGACTGTTGAGTCTTGTGTGCCCAATCTATTCCATTGATCCACTACTCTATTCCTCAGCCAATATCAAGTAGTTTTGATGACTTCTGCTTTATAATATAGATTAAAATCGAGGGGTGGAGTCAAGATGGTAAAGTAGAAACAGCACTTCCTTGGAACTCTTGCCCACACCACTTCAAAATTATGTAAAAGGGGATTTTGACCTCTGGAGTTCCAGAACCCACAAAATGACACAGAGAAGCTAACCTCCCACTGAGGACAGCCTGGCAGCCTGGCAGGGAGCTGCCAGCATATCGCTCTGGGAGCCAAGCACAGGTCCATGTGAGTTGGAGATTTTAGCCCCAGGAAAACCAGACAAGCAGCCAGCTGGAGGGACACCAGAACACCAGCAGCTGTGGCATTTCCAGAATTATCAAAACATAGATGCCTAGGACAAAATGAGAGGTCAGTGTCCTATGGACTTGAGACTGGTTGGGAGAGCATGTGGCCTCTTTGCCCTGGGGTCAAGAAGCTGCTGAGGAGGTGACACAGCTTGTGCCACATTGCCACATTACAGCTTTGGCTTGTGGCGTGCAAACTCTAGGGGGATCCGGCAATAAATCTGGAGGGTAATCACTCTTACTTTACCCTTCTTGGATCTGGATTGCAGTCTGTGGTGGAGGTCTTGGGGTGTGTTACCAGCTTGCCAGAGTGTGTGGAGGCTTCACAGAGGCCACCCAGCTAATACCTCCAGAAGTTGAGAAAACCCCAGCATTTGGAACGGAAGCTCCCCTGGCTGGTGACAGAGTCCTACTGTGGCAACAAGCCCAAAAGTCAAGTAATTGAGTGGCAATATGCCTAAGTAGAGGAAATAAAATAAACAGAAAAATTCAACATTAGACTGCTACTTTGGGGGCAAAGAGGATTGAAACATGGAACAGGATGAGAACTGTGTGGTCAGAAATCCTGCACAAAAAGCCCCAAATGAAAATACGAATGGGTTACAGGCCATAGACGACCTTAAGAAGGATTTTAAAAACCAAATAAGAGAAGTGGAGGAAAAATTGGGAAGAGAAATGAGAAGGATCCAGGAAAAGTATGAATTGAGAGTCAACAGCCTGATTGAGGAAAATAACATCTTAAAAAATAGACTAACTCAGAACCTCCCGCTGAGGACAGCCCAGCAGACCTGCAGGAAGGACCAGCACAGTGATCTGGGAGCCGGCAGCGCGCAGAGCGCAGAGCACAGGAGCTGAGCTGAGCCAAGCCGAGCCCAGGTCCGCGTGAGCCGAGGTTTTTGCCCCAGGACGGCAGGACCAGCAGCCGGCTGGAGGAACCCCAGAACACCAGGAGCTGTGGCGACTCCAGAATTATCAACATAGACATGCCTAGGACAAAGTAACAGGTTAGTGTCCTATGAACTTTGGGACCTGTATTTGGGGAATGCGTCAGCTCCCTCCCCTGGGGGCTAGAAGCCACTGAGGAGACATGCCATTTTGTAGTTTTCAGAGGCAGCTCTGGCTCCCAGCCTACAAATTGTGGGGAGATCCAGCGATCAGTCTTGGGGGGTAATCGCTCTTGCTTTAACCTCCTGGATCTGGATTGTGATCTAGGGTGGAAGTTGTGGGTGGGTTTATAGCTTGCCAGAAACGGAAGTTGCCCCCCACACGTTCGGGACGAAAATTCCTCTATCTGGCCTTAAAGCCATAGTGTGGCAATAAGCCCAAAAGTCAAGCAATTAAGTGGCAACATGCCAAGGCAAAGGAAACAGAAAAATGCAACCCTAGACTCCTATTTGGGGGCATAGAATGGGAAAAGCACTGTGAGGTCAGAAGTCCTGCTCCAAAAGCCCCAGGGGAAAACATGAGTGGGTTGCAGGCCATAGAGGACCTTAAGAAGGACTTTAAAAATCAAATAAGAGAAGTGGAGGAAAAATTGGAAAGAGAAATGAGAAGGATGCAGGAAAAGTATGAAATAAGGGTCAACAGCCTGACTGAGAAAAACAACACCTTAAAAAATAGACTAGCTCAAATGGCAAAGGAGGCCCAAAAGGGCAATGAGGAGAAGAATGCCTTAAAAAGTCGAATTTGCCAGATGGAAAAAGAATCTCAAAAGTTCCCTGAGGAGATTCATTCCTTCAGAGTTAGACTGGAGCAAATGGAAGCTAATGACTTTATGAGAAATCAAGATGCTGTTAAGCAGATCCAACAAATGAAAGATTAGAAGGCAATGTGAAATATCTCATGGGAAAAACCACTGACCTGGAAAATAGATCCAGGAGAGACAATTTAAAAATTATTGGACTACCTGAAAGCCATGATCAAAGAAAGAACCTAGAAATCACCCTTCAAGAAATTCTCAAGGAAAATTGCCCTGATGTTTTAGATCCAGAGGGCAAATAGAGGTTGAAAGAATCCACAGATCACCTCCTGAAAAAGATCCCCAAAAGAAAACTCCCAGGAATATTACAGCCAGGTTCCAGAATCCCCAGATCAGGGAGAAAATACTACAAGCAGCCAGGAAGAAACAATTTCAATATTGTGGAAACACAATCAGAATAGCACAGGACCTGGCAGCTTCTACACTGAAGGATTGAAGGGCATGGGATATAATATTCGAGAGGGAAAAGGACCTGGGATTAAAACCAAGAATCACCTCCCCAGAAAAGCTGAGTATCTTGTTTCAGGGGAAAAGATGGTCATTCAGTGGAATAGAGGGCTTTCAAGCATTCTTGAGGAACAGAACAGAGATGAATAGAAAATTTGACATTCAGACACAAGAAGCAAGAGATGCCTGAGAAGGTAATCAGGGAAAAAAAATCAAGAGGAGCTTATCAAGTGGAACTATTTACATTCCAACATGGAAAAAAAATAACTGTAAATGATGAAACCTTTCTCAGTATGAAAATAATTGAAGAAGGGTATATGGGCATATGAATACATATGTAAATGTGTACATATATGTTTACAGGTATACATGGATAGAGGGCACAGGTTGAATTTGGTGGGAAAGGATGATACTTAAGGGGTGAAGTTAAGAGGTGAGAAAGGAATGTGGAAAGAGGATATGGGGAGAGACGGTCGTGCAGCTAAACTATCTCATGTAGAAGAGGAAAGGGGATGTGGCTGCAGGGGAGGGGAAGATCAGGAAGGCAAAAAGACAAAACCATATTCTCATTGAATTTGGCTCAGGGAGAGAATGACATACACACTAAATGGGATATCTCACCCTGAAGGAGAGTAGGGGGGATGGGGATGAGAGGGAGAATGATGGAGGGGAGGGCATTCTAGTGGGAGAGGAGGTTGGAAGTACCTACTTTTGAAGAGAGACAGGATCAAAGTAGGGAATGGATCAGGTTGGGGGTGGGATGGGTGGGAGGGAAAAATAGTAAGTCTTTTACAATATATCTACTATGGTAATGTTTTGCATAGCTATACATGTACTACATATACTGATTTGCTTATCTTCCCAGTGGGAGTGGGTGACAAGGGACAAAGGGAACGGATCTGGGATTCGAAGTTTTAAATTTAAATATATATAAATACTATTATTAATACTATTTTGCATGTAACTTGGGGAATAAGATGTGCAGGCATTCTAGGCACAGAGATTAACCTTGTCCTAATGGAAAAGTCGAAGGAGCTATGGGAGAAGATATAGGAGAGAGTAGATTGGATGAGGGGATATCCTGTGGGACTGTTATTCTGGGGTCTTGGGTAGGGGAAAAACGGGGAAAACATTGTAACTCAATATCTGGCCAAATGAATGATGTAAACCAGAAATTAATAAAGCATTTGGGAAAAAATATACAGGGATGCTGAGGAATTATGTTGGTTTATTTTATATCCTGCTACTTTGCCAAATTTATTTATTATCTGAAGTAGGCTTTACTTGATTCTCTAGTATTCTCTAAGTATCTCATAATATCATCTGCAAAGAGTGATAGCTTGGTCTCTTCTTTGCCTAATTTGATCCCATTGATTTCTTTTCATTCTCTAATTGCTACTGATAACATTTCTAGTACCAGATTGAGTAAGAGGGGTGAAAGAGGACACCCTTGTTTCACTCCTGATCTTATTGGAAATGCTTCTAGCTTACCTCCATTGCATATAATACTTGCTGATGGTTTTAAATAGATGCTACCTATTATTTTAAGGAAGGCTACATTTATTCCTATACTTTCTAATGTTTTTAATAGGAATGGATGTTGTATTTTGTCAAAAGCCTTTTCTGCATCTATTGAGATATTCATGTGGTTTCTGCTAGTTTTATTGTTATATGATCAATTATGCTGAACATGTTCCTAATATTAAACTGTCCTTGCATTCCTGGAATAAATCCTACCTGATCAAAATGTATTATTCTTGTGATAAGTTGCTGTAGTCTTATAGCTAATATTTTATTTAAAACATTTGCATTTAACTCATGAGGCAAATTGGTCTATAATTTCCTTTTTCAGTTTTATCTCTTCCTGATTTAGGAATCAGTAACATATTTGTGTCATAAAAAGGATTTGATAGGACTTCTTTACTATTTTTCCCAAATAGTTTGTAGGGTATTGGAATCAATTGTCCATGTTTGATAGAATCTACTAGTAAATCCTTTTGGCCCTGGAGATTTTTTCTTAGTTCACTGATAGTTTGTTTGATTTCTTTTTCTGAGATGGGGTTAATTTAAGTAATTTACTTCCTCTTCAGTTAATCTGGGCAAATTGTATTTTTGTAAATATTAATGTATTTTGGTAAGATTTTCAAATTTATGTGCATACAATTGGGAAAAATAATACGTAATTATTGTTTTAATTTCCTCTTCATTGGAGGTAGATTCACCCTTTTCATTTTTGATACTCATAATTTGGTTTTCTTCTTTCTTTTTTTATCCTATTAACTAAAGGTATATCAATTTTATTGTTTTTTTTTCATAAAATCAGCTCTTAGTTTTATTTATGAATTCAATAGTTATCTTAATTTCAATTTTATTAATCTCTCCTTTGGTTCTCAGTATTTCTAATTTAGTATTTAATTGGGGATTTTAAATTTATTCTTTTTCAATTGCATGCCCAATTCATTGATCTCCCTTTTCTCTAATTTATTCATGTATGCACTCAGGAATATAAAACTTCCCCAAAAACTGTCATTAATGCACCCCAAATATTGTGTTATGTTGTCTCATTATTGTAATTCTCTTGAATGAAATTACTGATTGTTTCTATAATTCTTGTTTGACCCACTCATTTTTTTTTGTTTATTTGTTTGGTGTTTTTTGTTTTTTGCTTTTTGGAGGGCAATTGGGGTTAAGTGACTTGCCCAACATCACATGGCTAAATTTTGTGTTAAGTGTCTGAAGCTGGATTTGAACTCAGGTCCTCTTGATTCCAGGTTGGTGCTGTATTCACTACTCCATGTAGCTGCCCACCCTACTCATTTTTTAGTATTAAATTGTGTAATCTCCAATTAGTTTTCATTCTATCTTTCCATGGCCCTTTATTGCATGTAATTTTTATTGCATCATGATCTGAGAATATTTAATTTAATATTTCTTCCTTTCTGCACAGAATTGTGAGGTTTTTATGCCCTCTTAGGTGGTTATTTTTTGAGTATGTGCCATGAACCACTGAGAAGAAAGTAAATTCCTTTTTATCCCCATTTAGTTTTCTCCAGAGATCTATAATATCTAGCCTCTCTAAAATTCTATTTGCCTCCTTAACTTCTTTCTTGTTTATTTTGAGGTTAGATTTATCCAGTTCAGAGAGGGGCATATTCAGAGAGGTCCCCCACTACTATAGTTTTGCTATCTATTTCTTCCTCTAATTTCCTTAATTTCTCCTCTAGGAATTTGGATGCTATACCACTTTTTGCACATATGTTAAGTAATGATATTGCTTCATTTTTGATGGTGCTTTTTAGCAAGATATATTTTCTTCGTTATCTCTTTTAAATATATCTATTTTTTGTTTTTGCTTTATCTGAGATAAGGATTGCTACAACTGCTTTTTTACTTTATCTGAGGCATAATATATTCTACTCCAGCCTTTTACCTTACCCTGTGGGTATCCCTTTGTTTCAAATGTGTTTCTTGTAGACAGCATATTGTAGTATTATGGTTTTTAATCCATTCTGCTATCTGCCTCTGTTTTATGGGACAGTTCATCCCATTCACATTCACAGTAATGATGACTATCTGTCTCTTCCCCTGCATCCTATTCCCTCCCCTGTTTATGTTTTTATTTCTTCCTTCTGCCTTCCCCTCCTTAAGGGTTTTCCTTTTCACCACCACCTCCCTCAGTATTCCTTCCTGGTGACCCCTGCTTCTTTACCTACCCTTTCCCCTTACTACTATTTACCTGCCCTCTAATCCCCTCCATTTTTATCCTCCCCTTACACTCCTACTGCCTATAGGGCACAATAGATTTTTATACTTATCAGAGTAAGTTACTCCCGCTTTGACCCCAAAACAATGAGAGTAAATTTCAAACAGTGCTCCTCTCCCTCCCTCCTTTCCCTCTATTTAATGAGTTTTTGTGTCTTTTCACATTAGAATCTTAAACTTAGCTGATTATGTTGATTCCTCTTTGAACCAGAACCAGTGAGAATAATGTGTAAATGATGTTCCTCTTCCTCTTTCCTTCCCCCTTACTATAGTGTGTTTTTATACCTCTTCGAATGGCATAATCTACCTTTTGTCTGTCTCATCCTTTCTTTTTATCCCATTACAGTCCCTTTGACTGCCCTTAATTAGGTTTTTTTCCCCCATCAGATTGGTTCATTCATACCCACACCCTCTATCTATGTATAACCCTTTTAAAGGTCATGATAATCATATAAATTTCGATATTGACAGTTATCAGTTTCTCATATGGGTATGTAAACATTTTGCTCTTATTGCATCCCAAGTTATGGTCATGTGTACATGAGTGTGCATGTGTGCATGTGTGTATGTGTGAGTGTATGTTTTCCTTGTTTACCTTTTTATATCTTTCCTGAGTCATGTAATTGGAGATCAAATTTTCCATTGAGCAGTGGCTTTTTCATCAGGAAAGTCTGGAAGTCTCTTATTTAATTAAATGACCATCTCCTTGCCTGAAAGATTATGCTCAGTGTTGCTGGGTAGTTAATCCTTGGTTGTGGTCCTAGCTCTTTTGCCCTACAAAATATCAATTTCAAATCCCTCTTATCTTTTAATGTAGAAGCTGCTAGGTTCTGTGTGATCCTGACTGTAGTTCCACGATATTTGAATTGTTTCTTTTTGGCTGCTTGCAGTATTTTCTCCTTAATCTTATGATTCTGGAATTTGGCTACCATATTTCTTGGCATTTTCAATTTGGTATCTCTTTCAGCAGGAGTCCAGTGAATTCTTTCAATAATTATTTTACCTTCTGATTCCAGGACTTCAGGGCAGTTGTTTTTGTTTTTTTTTTTTGACAATCTCTTGGAGGATGTTGTCCAGTCTGCTTTTTTCATTATAGCTTTCCAGTAGACCAATAATTCTTAACTTATCTCTCCTGGATCTGTTCTCCAGGTCAGTTGTTTTTCCAGTGAGATATTTTACACTTTCTTCCAATTTTTCAATCTTCATGTTTCGTTTGACTCTTGGTGGCGTCATAGAGTCCTGAACTTCAGTTTGACTGATTCTAATTTTTAATGAGTTATTCCCTTCAGTTAGTTTATAAAGGTCTTCTTTAGGGAGGTATTTTCTCCAATAAGTTCACTAATTTTAATTTTTAAGGATTTGTTTTCTTCAGTGAGACTTTTTTACAACTTGGTCACTGTAGATTTAAATTTGTCTTCTACCTCCTTAATTTGGCCTTTAAAATCTTTCTTGAGCTCTTCCAAGAATGCTTTTTGGACTTGAGACCAATTCCTATTTCCTTCTGTGTTCTCAGGTGTGAGTATAGAGTCCATGTTGTCCTTTATATTTGGTTGTTCTCGATCGCTATAATAAGCTCTAATTGATTTTCTTGCCTTCCCCATCTCCTCAGCTTTCTTCCTTCCCAATGTAATTTACTATTTCCTCATTTCTCAGGCTAGGAGCTAAGGGCCTGGCTGTTGACTTTGTGTGTTGTAGCCTCTGGGTGTCTAGATTGAGGCCAAGGCCTCCTTGTCTCTCTGGTAATCTGCGGAGGAGGGGTAGTCTGGCCACTTCAGATTTCTGCCTCTATACACCTGGTCTACAGCTCAGACAGGATTTTGCTGGTCAGGTGAGGTGGGGCTTGTTGGGATCCCTCCCCCTCTTCTCTTCAGACTCCTTGTTGACTCATTTACACCCCTTCTCAGTGACTCCCAAACCCTGAAGCTATTTCCACCACCACAGGATCTCACTCTGAGTGGGACACTTATCTCTGGGTTTTCTAGGTCCAGGTGGGGGAATCTGAGCAGCTAGAGTTTACTTTGCGATCCTGGCCCCTGGAAGGACAGGCTGGTGATTTCTGAACTTCTAGGTTGGTGGCTGATAGCCCCAGGAGAAGCTGCTGTCTCTGTCTGGGGCCCAGAGCCCTCTCTTACCCAGCTCCAATGATTCCTCCTGGCCCATGTTAAGATGTTGGTAAGGAGGCTACAAATCTCCTTTGGTGCAGGTGAGTCTGCTGGCTGGGGCTCCTTCTCTCTCTGCTGTAGTCTGCTCTCTATCGTGAACTGCTACATCCCCCACTTGCTCCTTGCTCCCCCTGCCTGGACCCGCATGGGCATCTTCCTGGGCTGGATTCTGCCACACTCTGTCTCCCAGTGGATTCTGACACTCCAAAATCTGTTCAGATTCACTTTCTAAAGTTCAGTGATGGGATTCTCAGAGGAGCTTAGAAAAGTTATTGCTTCTGTTCTGCTATCTTGGCACCACCTCCCATAAATGCTTTTTGAATGAATTATAGAACAATCTAATTTCAGTGGTGTGGCTACTCCTTCCATTGATTCAAATTACAATCTAGCTACATATTCTCATCCTACATGGTTCTTAATCTCTTCTTTCCACAAGGTCTCCAAACAAAATATTCTTGAAGTCCCTGAAGCCTTTCAGTGGAATAAGATCTCCTTATATCTAACTCCCAGGGTATAAGAATGAAAAGTCCTTTGGGAACACAGGACATTGATTATTGTTTAGCATTTAGTTTTTAAATTATGTGGTTACTAGATGCTTATATTGGAGAGAAAGTGTATGAACCAAAAACAAATCTCTCACTGTTCATTTATTATACCTTTACAATGATGTGATTGAAAGAGTTTTTAAACACTTTTAAATGTTTGGATCATTTTAATTAAAATAAATACTTAGAAAATCCCTTGTTCTTCAGTTTAGTTTCTTTTTCTCCCACCTGACTTCAATTCTTATCACTCTGATGCATCAGCTACAATAAATCACTATATTTTCATTCTCTTGGTGGACATACATTTGCAGAAGAAACCATAGAAAGATGAGTTTTGTCATGTATGAGGAAACTTACACAGATTGGTTCTTATATTTTGCAAAATAGCAGGTGTTCCAAAAGCCTTAGTGAGGTTTTAAGCTACTGGGGTTTAATTAAATTAGACTATCAAATCTTTTTGTTATTGTTCAATCATTTTTTTCAGTCTTCTCTGACTTTTTATGGCCCCTTTTGGGGTTTTTCTTGGCAGAGATACTAGAGTAGTTTGCCATAGTATTCTCCAGCTCACTTTACAGATGAGGAAACTGAGGCAAATGGGGTTATTTGTCCACTATCACATAGTTACTAAGTGTTTGAGGCTAGATTTGAACTCAGTAAGATAAATCCTCCTGATTCCAGGCCCAGTACTCTATCCACTGTGTCACTAACTATCCTATCAAAGCTTAATTGAAGGTTAATGGCAGTAGAGGTAGCATATCATAGTCAGAGTTAGCCTGTGTGTCACGAAAACCTGTGCTACTTGATAACTCACAACTTCTCAGCATTCTAAGCTATTCTTTAAGACATACAATGTGAAGAGGTGTGAGCTTGCATTAATAGAAGATGATTCCTCCCATGGGTGTTCTCTCTTCCAATGAAATCACAGATGTAACAAATCCTATACTCTTGCATAGTAATGAAAGAAATCTGCATTCTGATGGAAACAAAAACACTTATGTTATTTATTTTGAATATGTTAATATATGATTAAGGTGCTTAGAAACATGGCTTTAATTAGCCAATACTTATTATAACATTTCTATAGTTTGAATAAAGTTTTGCCAGATTTCTGCAGATGTCTTTGCTTTCCCTTTATTGTATTTTCCCCTGGGCTTTCCATGCATAGCACTGGGGATTAAATTTAAAAATTAAAATACATTTGTAAAAGGGTTCAGCCTTCAAGCATTTCCACTTCTGTTTTTAGTTACACCAACATACATATCTAATAAGGAAATTTTAACAAAGCTGATGCAAAAAAAGAGAAAAATAGGAAGCATAATATATAAATGATCACATCTACAGAATCTCACAGTAAAGCAGAAAATTGCTAATATGGGTCTCCTCTGTTTAATGGTTTCATTTCATAATACCATGGCTTAAAACCACTAAATTAATCAGAGCAAAATAAAGGCTAGATAATTAGGCTTTTCTTAGGATTAGACTGTGATGACAAAGCAGATTTTTGATGAATTTTCAATTGGCTATTCTTATGTTTCTATGTGGCACCTTACATGCTTATTTAAAGAAAAAAATGAATAATATCCACAAAATCAGAAAAAATTCTAGGGGTTAAATAAACAAGATGTGAATAGAAGTGCTGACTTGGGGAGAAGATAATATTTACCCCCAAATGGCATCAGTCTTGAGGTCTATATCTTCTTTGACTTAAGATTTCCTTACTTTGGGGTGGCTGGGTGGTTCAGTGAATAGAGCACCAGCCCTGGAATCTGGAGGACCTGGGTTCAAATCCAGCCTCAGACACTTAACACTTACTAGCCATGTCACCTTGGGGCAAGTCACTTGATCCCAATTCCCCTGCCTTCCCCCTGCAAAAAATGCACAAAAAAGGATTTTCTTCCTTTACTGGTAGCTTTCAGAAGGAAAAAGCAAAGTTATTTTGTCATTCAGTTGTTTTTCAGCCCTGCCCAACTCTCTGTAACCCCATTTGGAATTTTCTTGGCAAATATATTGGAGTGGTTTGCCATTTCTTTCTCCAGCTCATTTTACAGAAAAAGAAACTGAGGGAAATGAGGTTAAATGACTTACCCAAGGTCACACAGCTAGTAAGGACAGATTTGAGCTTAGTAAGATGAGTCTTACTGACTCTATGTCCTGCACTATATCCACTCTTCCACCTAACTGCCCTAAAGCTCTCTATAATCATATGGAAAATAACATGATTAAAATCATTATTGATTAGAAAAATAAAAAAATAAAAATGAAAACAAATTTGAGGTACCACCTCACACCCATCACATTATTTAACATCAGAGAAAAGGAAAATGAAAAATATTGAAGCAGATATGGACAAATTGGGACACTAATGCACTGTTAGTGGACCTGTGAATGAGTCCAGCTGTTACAGAGAACCCTTGGGAGCTTTGGCCAAAGGTCTATAAAACTGTGCATCCTTAATTCAGTAATAGAACTATTAGGTCCCAAAAAGATCAAAGAAGAAGGAAAAGGACCTATCTATATCTCTATCTATCTATCTATCTATCTATCTATCTATCTATCTATCTATAGCAGCTTTTTTGTGGGGCAAAGGATTAGAAGTTGAATGGTTGACCATCAATTAGGTGATGACTGGAAAAAAAAATTGTGGTATGTAATAATAATAATATAAGAAAGGATGACCAGAATGGTTTCAGAAGTACCTGGGAAGAGTTTTCTGAACTCATGCAAAGTAAAGTGAATAGAACCAGAAGAACATTAACAAGAAAATTGCAGAATGATCAACTGAAAGACTTAGATATTCTAATTAAGATAATAATCCAAGACAATTGCAAAGGACTCATGATGAAAGAAATGACATCCACCTTGAAAGAAAAAAATTGAATTCTGAGTGCAAATTGAAACATGATCTTATTACTTTGCTTTTCTTGCTTTTGGGGGCAACATGGATAATATAGGAATATGTTTTGTAGGATTTCACATGGATAATTGATATCGTACTGCTTGCCTTCTCAATACGTGTGTAATGGGAATGTAAACTTAAGATCTTCCCTGCCCCTAGGCCCTTGGATAGCCTTAAGTGCACTTGGAGTCTGTGGCAGGAGTCTTGTTTTTCAAGAGATACTTTTTGATTTGGCAGTGGGTCAAGAGGGTTGTTACATTCTCTGAGCCAGGAGAAGGCTATATAAACCCTGTTGTAAGGCTTTGTTTTGGGGCTCACTTTGAGAAGTGTTGTGTGATTTGACCAGACAAGACTCTGGGCAGCCATTGAGAACCCCCTGGTTTTGAAAAACCCAGATGTTGATGCTTCTCTCTCTGGTAACTGACTAGGTATGAATGTAATGGTTGGACATTTGGAGGCCTGGCTGCTTGATCTGCTTGTTTCTCTGTCTTGTAATTTTTGCTTGTAACCGCTGTATACTCAGAAGTTCGGGGTGCTGACCTTTTCCCCTGAACTAAGTAAATGATATGTTTGATTGATTAAAGCAAGATTGTTAATTAACTTTGAGTTGCTTTCCTTTAGAAAAGCAGATCTGAGAACCTGTGTTGGCAGCCACCCTGGGTATGCTGGGGTGCTTCCTGCTACAAATGATATCATGAACAGGATCTGCAGAATAAAAGGATAGTATGGGGGCTGGGATAATTGTTTGTTTCCTAGTTGTGGTAGCCATGACTCTGTGGAGCCATGGAACAGGAGAGAAGAATGGCCTGCATGCTGACTTCGCTGAGCTGGGATCAGGAATAGTGAGCTGCTGCATTGGGACTGGGGCAGAAGCCAGGAGTGGCTACCTCCTATGGGAGGACAAGGAACCCAGGAGTTCAGAATTCAGACACTGGACATGATACAGACTGTGTGACAAAGTGGAAGCACTTAATGTGTTTTCTTGCTGCATACAACAGTTTGGGACCCAGGGGAAAGATGGACTTCTGACTATAGTGGGTGGGGTGAAGGGCCACGGACCCCCACAGACCCCACCTTGTTGGTTTTGTTGCCCAGACACCTCTCAGGACTTGGAAGCAGGGGCTAGGGCAGTGTGAGGGGAAGGATAGCCCCCTCCCCACAAGAGAACTTTATTTGGACACTTGTTGTGAATTGAGGTGATTATAATGCAATGTACTTTTTATTTGTTTAAGGTGTTGGGACACACCAAGTTTCGAATCAGTCACTTATTCAGTCATTATTAACTATTCAATCATCAAAAAATACACAAGCCTTCCACCCCTAGGTCACTAGTAAATTACAATTTCTCAGTCAGTACATGGTATCCAAGTAAAGTCTACTTTCAGCTTGACTCAGAGTGGTATCTCAGATTCCCTGGATTCACTTCCATGGTCCCACATCCTACCTGGATTCACCAAACTGTCACCTGGGTTGAAAGACAGACAGTCCTTGTCCAGCTCTCCATACTATTCCTGTTCCACACTGAATCTCATAGCATCCAGGCCACCTTAAATCCTTCACAGTCTCTGTTCTGGGGAAGTTATGGCTTACCAAAGCCACAAACAGCTTCATTCAAAGTGCCAAACATCACAGTCATGCTTCCTTAGTCTGCTGCAGCTCCAGCTGGCCCTTGGATATCTTTAGTAGCTCCCAGAAGCTCTGGCTGGCCCTCAAATTCAGCAGCTCCTCAGTAGAAGCTTCAGCTGGTTCACAGAATCAAAATCACTTCATCAAGATTCCCAAAATCAAAATCATTCTCTCCAGCTTGGGGGCCCTTTCCTCTTCAGCCCTCCTATGGGTAGCAGTTTCTGCCTCCATGAAGCTTGCTCCAAGAAGCTCTGTCTGACCCAGCAGGGACATCTCCTTATATCCATGTGGCATTAGGTCCTTCCTGTTTCAGGCAACCCCTGCCTGTTACATCAGTAACAGGGTTCATACCTTCTGTTTCTTTAAGAGAAGCTCAAATATTTACTAAGTGCTAAGTATCTCTTAGCAATACAAAAGGAAGTTCAAATTTCATTACTATTACAAGTATTAATAGGGAAATATTAGTAAATTACTTGAATTCTTACCTAGAAGGTTCCAGAAATGCATGTATTCAAAATACATGTATGTAAATGACTGAATTTTAAATCCATATATTTGGGAATATGTAGACTCAATTTTAGCTATAACTTTTTTTTCCTCACTCCTTTTTATAGATCAACTGAGATACTTTCTTCTTAAGGGCATTATTAGTGTTGTCAGGCAAACTTGAGTGTGTAATAAAGAGGGAGATAGTATTTGGTCAGTTTGCTGTTGATTATTTGTGGTCATTGCCACCCTCAGTACAGACAATTAATCTAACAAATATCAACTAGTTTTGTGGACTTGACCAACAACAGTAGAGCAAGCAACAAAACTGATGGAAATTTTCTCTCCCATGTAATGATCCTTTAAGTATTTGAAGATTATGATGATGTCTTACTTCTTTAGGACAAATATTCCTAGTTTTTTCATTGAGTCATTAATTGTGTTATTCATATGACACAGTTTTGAATCTTATTGCTCTCTTGTCCACTTTCCTCTAGACATGCTACAGATTATCCTAACTATTATTGAAATATGATACTCAGAATTGAATATAGCATTCCAGGGGATGGTTTGGCTCTTTTTTCTAATGCTTTATTAACTTCTGGTTTCCATCATTCATTTCCATGAGATTTTGAGTTACAATTTCTTCCCCATTTTCCCCTACACACAACTCCAGAATAGCAGTACCACAGGATATGCCCTCATCCAATCTGCTCTCTCCCATTTCTTCTCCCATACCCCCTTTGACTTATCCAGTAGGCTAAGTAGGCATTGTGCCCCAATGCCTACACATCTTATCTCCCAATTATATGCAAAATAGTATTAAAATAGTATTAATCATAGTATTTATATATTTTTAAAACACTTGAATTTAAAACTTCAAATCCCAGACCCACTCCCTTCCTCCCCTGCCACCCACTACCACTGGGATGATAAGCAACTCAACATATGCTGTACATGTATAGCTATGCAAAGCATTACCATAGTAGATAAATTGTAAAAGACTGACTCAATTTCCCTCCCTCCTATCGCACCTCCCACATGGTCCACTCCCCACTTTGATCCTATCCACTTTCAAAAGTGGGTGCTTTCAATTTTCCTCTCCTCCAGCCTGCCCTGACCTCCATCATCCCCCCCCCCCCCACAACCCTCTCCTCCCCACTCTCCTGTAGGGTGAGATATCCCATTTAGTATGTAGGTCATTCTCTCCCTGAGCCAAATTCAATGAGAATAAGGTTTTGCCTTTTTGCCTTCCTGTTCTTCCCCTCCCCTGCAACCACTTTCCCTTGCCTCTTCTACATGAGATAGTATACCCCATTCTGTCTCTCCCCATCTTCTCTCATTACGTTCCCCTCTCACCTCTCAATTTCACCCCTTTTGTATCATCCCTTCCCAATAAATTCAACCTGTGCCCTCTATCTATGCATACCTGTAAACATATATACATACATTCACATATGTATTCATATGCCCATATATCCTTCTTCAGCTATTTGCATACTGAGAAAGGTTTCAACAGTTACTATCATTTTTCCATGTAGGAATGTAAATAGTTCAACTTTGATAAGTTGCTTATGATTTATTTTCCCTGTTTACTTTCTCAAGAATCTCTTGCTTCTTCTGTCTGAATGTCAAATTTTCTATTCAACTCTGGTTTTATCCTCAAGAATGCTTCGAAGTGCTCTATTCCACTGAATAACCATATTTTCCCCTGACACATGATACTCAGTTTTGCTGGGTAGGTGATTCTTGGTTTTAATCCTAGCTCCTTTTGCCCTCCAGAATATAATATTCCATGCCCTTCAATCCCTCAGTGCAGAGGCTGCCAGATCCTGCGCTATTCTGATTGTATTTCCACAATATTCAAATTGTTTCTTCCTGGCTGCTTGTAATATTATCTCCTTGATCTGGGAATTCTGGAACCTGGCTACAATATTCCTAGGAGTTTTCTTTTTGGGATCTTTTTTCATGAGGTAATTGGTGGATTCTTCCAACCTCTATTTTGCTCTCTGGTTCTAAAACATCAGGGCAATTTTCCTTGAAAATTATGTGAAGGATGATTTCTAGATTCTTTCTTTGATCATGGTTTCAGGCAGTCCAATAATTTTTATATTATCTCTCTTGGATCCATTTTCCAGGTCAGTGGTTTTTCTCATGAGATATTTCACATTGCCTTCTATTCTTTCATTTGTTTGGATCTGCTTAATAGCATCTTGAGTTCTCATTAAGTCACTAGCTTCCATTTGCTCCAGTCTAATTCTGAAGGAATGATTCTCCTCAGTGAGATTTTGAGATTCTTTTTCCATCTAGCAAATTTGGCTTTTTAAGGCATTCTTCTCCTCATTGCCTTTCTGAGCCTCTTTTGCCATTTGAGTTAGTCTATTTTTTAAGGTGTTATTTTCCTCAGTCAGGCTGTTGACTGTCATTTCATACTTTTCTTGCATCTTTCTCATTTCTCTTCTCAATTTTCCCCCCACTTCTCTTATCTGCTTCTTAAGGTCCTCTATGGCCTGTAACCAATTTGTGTTTTCATTTGGGGCTTTTTGTGCAGGATTTCTGACCTCACAGTCCTCCTGTTCCATGCTTTGATCCTCTTTGCCCCCCAAATAGGCATCTAATATTGAATTTTTTTGTTTATTTTGTTTTCTTTGCCTAGGCGTGTTGCCACTCAATTACTTGACTTTTGGGCTTGTTGCCACTATAGGACTCTGCCACCAGCCAGGGGAGCTTCTGTCCCAAATGCTGGGGTTTTCTCAGCTGCCAGAGGTATTAGTTGGGTGACCTCTCTGAATCCTCCACACACTCTGGCAAGCTGGTCACACACCCCAAGACTTTCACCCCAGACCACAATCCAAATCCAACAAGGGTAAAGCAAGAGTGATTACCCCCCAGATCAATCGCCGGATCCCCCCACAGTTTGCAGGTCAGGAGCTGAAGCTGCAACATGGCAATGTGGTGCAAGCTTTGCCTGCTCCTCATTGGTTTCTCTCCCCCAGGGCAAGAAGCCGACACACTCTCCCAAAGTCTGTAGGGCACCAACCTCTTACCTTGCCCTAGGCATCCATGTGTTGGTAATTCTAGAAATGCCACAGCTGCTGGTGTTCTGGGGTCCCTCCATCAGGCTGCTGATCTGCCTGCTGTGGGGTTAAAACCTCTGACTCATGCAGACCTGGGCTTGGCTCCCAGAGCTCTTCAGTGTCCGCTCCCTACAGAGCTGCTGAACCATCATCAGTGGGAAGTTAGTTTGTCTGTGTTATCCTGTGGGTTCTGGAGCTCCAGAGGTTCCTCAGAGTCCTCCTTTTACATAATTTTGAAGTGGGATGGCCTGGAGCTTTGCATTAAGTGCTATGTGTACTCCCCCATCTTGACTCCACCCCCACCTCCCCACCCCTGGTTTGGCTCTTTTATGAAGTTAACATTTTCAGTTGTTGGTTTCCTCAAAACATGGCTAATCAACATTAAGTGTAGTATCATACAGTATTTGAGGGAAGTGTTAGAGTCTTCTCCTGTCCCCCATGCATCCCCTAAAGCTTTAGCTCTCCTGCTGGGATGGACAATATGCAAAATAAATGACGTGGGTTACCCTAGCTCTCTCCTTAGAGAAGCTAGGTGGTGCGGGAGGACCTGACTTCAAATATGACCTCAGACACTTAATAGATATATGACCCTGGCACATAACTTAACCCCATTTGAAATGTAATTGAGGAATGTGTAACAAAAGAAATAAGATATAGATTAAAATACAGATAATTTTAATTTGTGATTTTCCAAATAATCATGCAGGTTTAACACATTGTCATAGAGAATGAAATAATAAGAGCCATAGCTTTCCCACTTAATAGCTATGTGACCTTGAAACAAGATGACTTCCCTGAGTTTGAATTTTTTGTATTCAGTAATATAGAAAGTAAAGTGGATAGAGGGCTAATTGTTTAGCCAGAAAAGTTAAATTGAACGTATCCCTCAAATCCACCTCTAACTGCCATAGCCCTGGACAAGTCATTTATGCTTATACTGTGCTCTGTATACTCTATGTAAAACTTTGTTATAGAGTTGATGGAAAGAGGGAGTTTCTCCTCTTGTAATACCTATACGGTGAAATCAAACATAAAAAATAATACTTATAATCTGCATATCATGGTTGGGATCATGAAGATGTTGGATAGAGAGAGAGCTAGTTGAGAAATAAGCAACAACAGAGTTGAAATCCCTTCTCTGACTTGAATTGGTTGTATGATCCTAAATTATAAATTTCAGAATATTTACTGATCAGCATTGACAGAGAGTGTTCTCATTAGGAGAACCATAAATAAATTAAATCATAGGTCTGGATACATATACATATACATATGTATATCATTTTTGCTGTCTCTTCATTTTTGAAGAGGACCAAGGATACTATCAGTCTTGACTTATATGTGAATTGGATTTAAGTGAGACAGATTCACACAAAGTTGCCAGCCTCACTCCCTTGTCCATTGCCAAGCAAAAGTCAGTATGACTGGCAATGACCTGGGGTGTGGTGGATGACCTTGGCATCTTTGATATTTGACCAAGCTCTAAGCACTCTGCAGCTCCTGTTTCAGCTGCCTTTGTGGCCATTGGAAAAAAATTGTTCTCATTCACCTATTCTGCTGGGAAAAGTCTTCAAATGCTTGGACTGTACATTCTTCTAACTCATCAACAGGTTTGTGACCCATAAGTTACCCTCAGTCTAGTTACCAGGTCTGCCAGGATGATTTTTAGCGGGCTGTGACTGCTATGCATGCTACAGGTTCTTGGAGTCACAGGTGAGAGTTGAGTACCAGGGGGACACCAAAGGTGGATGAATAGTCCTGAAAAGGGCTCAGCAAGCCATCACACCAGAGGTGCTAGTCCTCACTGAACACTCATATACCCATACATGCATACACACAGATACGTATATTTATATATGTATATATATATATATACACGTATCCAAATATATGTATGTACATGCATATAGATATAAAGTATAATATTATATATCTATATATTATATTGTACATAAGAGTTAACTGAAGCCCAGCAAGGCAGACTTGCCCCTTTCTCTTGTGGTCTTTGAGAACCTTTGCTATTTCCTGAAGGTACCTTATTTCTAAGTTTGCTTTTGCTAAACAGAGGCAATTTCAGTGCTAAAAAATGCATGTTTCCCCTTTTATTTCTTTTAAAACTGGGACCATAATCTTGTCTGCCTGTTTAGTATCTGTTTTCCTTTATTGTTTTCAAGAACTAACTTTCATATTCTTTGTCTTCCATGAAGCTTCTATTGTAGGCTGGCACCAAAGAAGAATGAGAAAAAATCTATAGGTTGGATGCTTTCCCAAAATGTAACTTCCAATATCTGGAGTTTTCATCCCTTTTATAATGGACATGATGTTAAGACACTTCATTTATCTGAATAACTTTAACAATAGAACAGAAAAAAGGCTAATGTAGAAATCACTTGAAGTAATTCTTTGCTTTGCTTTGGGCACATAAATCCCTTACCCTTTACCTAAGCCCCTAATTCCATGAATTCTTTTATTTTATTTTATTTTTTGCAAGTGAACTCAATGTCTTCTATAGTGAAAAAGCTGAGGCTACAAGGCACAAATTCCCTCATTTATTCCCTTCTTTCTACTTCATGATGCTCTGTCTACATATAATTCAGAGGCTTATCATAGGATGATATTTTTAAGAACTGGAAAGTCTTTCCAAGTTATTTCAGTAGCCCCCTTCATTTCATAGACATGGGTACCCAAGCCCATAAAGGATAATGATTTGCTCAAGGTGAAAGAGTAAATAAATGAGAGAGCAGGGATTTGAACCAATGTACAGTGGCTACAAATCCAGGACTTATTCCTCAAAGTTCTTCTAACCAAAAAAATCATATGATCATATGAAAAATATCATATGATCATATATTGACTTTATTGACCATGTAGTATAAGCCCTTTATATTACAAATAAAACTGAAGCCAAGATATGTTGATCAACTTTCCGCAGGTCACACAGTAGTAATAGACCATGTTTTTTTTTTTTTTGAACCCAAGTCCTCTGATTCCAATTCTACTGCACTTTCCACCATGCTACATGATGCCTCTTCTTTCCCAATTCAACTTCTTTAATTAATTCCCAACCACTTTTTTCTCTGGTCTAGCCTTTTCTCATTTACCTCTCTATCTTTCTATCATTTTAGAGCTCACTTTTTTAATGGTTTTAAACAAGCACAAATCCCCTCTATCTGGAAAGCAAAGACTCACTTGATCATGTGATCGTACCTGTCATGATATACTCTAGTATCTATACCACTTTAATAAAAACTCACATTCATATAATGCTTAAATATTATATTTATTTCATCAAATATTTCCCAATTAAATGTAAATTTTTATAACAATCACTTTTAAAAATAAATTCTCTCCCTTCTATCTTTTTTTTTTAAACAAATACTTTATTAACTTCTGTTTTACATCATTCATTTCCGCCAGGTTTTGAGTTACAATCATTTTCCCCCCATTATTCCCCTACCCAACCTCCCAGAATAGCAGTCCCACAAGATATCGCTTCCTCCAATCTGCTCTCTCCCATACCTTCTCCCATACCCCCATCGACTTTTCCATTAGAGGAAGATGAATCTTTGTGTCCCAATGCCTGCACATCTTATCTCCCAATTACAAGCAAAAGAGTATTAATAATAGTATTTATATATATTTGAAACATTTAATGTTACGACCTCGAATTTCAGATCCATTTCCTTCCTCCCTTGTCACCCATTCCTTCTTGGGAGATAAGTAATTCAGTATATGTTGTACATGTCTAGCTATGCAAAATATTATCATAGTAGATATATTGTACAAGGCTGCTTATAATTCCCTCCCACTCATCCCACCCCCCACCTGGTCCATTCCCTACATGATCCTGTCCCTCTTCTATAGTGGGTACTTCCAACCTCCCCTCACCCCAAGGATGCCCTCCCATCCATCATCCCTCCTCTCATCCCCCTTCCCCCATCCTGCTGCAGGTTGAGATATCCCATTTAGTATGTATGTCATTTTCTCCCTGAACCAAATTCAATGTGAATGTGGTTTTGCCTTTTTAGCCTTCCTTATTCTCCCCCTCCTTTGCACCCACTTCCCCTACATGAGATAGTTTACCCTACCATGTCTCTCCCCATCTCCTCTTGCCACTTTCCTCTCTCACCTCATAATTTCATCCCTTGAGTACTCTCCCTTCCCAACAAAATCAACCTATGCCCTCTATCCATATATAACTGTAACCATATACACACACATTCACATATGTATTCATATGACCACACCCCCTTCTTCCATTATTTTCATAGTGAGAAAGATATCATCAGTCACAGTTATTGCTTTTCCATATAGGAATGTAAATAGTTCAACTTTGATAAGTTCCTTTTGATTTTTTTCCCTGATTACCTTCTCAGGCATCTCTTCCTTCTTGTGTCTGGATGTCAAATTTTCTATTCAACTCTGGTTTTTTCCTCAAGAATGCTTGAAAGTCCTCTATTCCACTGAATGACCATATTTTCCCCTGAAACAAAATACTCAGTTTTGCTGGGTAGGTGACCCTTGGGTTCATTCCCAGTTCTTTTGCCCTCTGGAATATCATATTCCATGCCCTTCGATCCCTCAGTGTAGAAGCTGCCAGGTCCTGGGCTATTCTGATTGTGTTTCCACAATATTGAAATTGTTTCTTCCTGGCCGCTTGTAGTATTTTCTCCTTGATCTGGGGATTCTGGAACCTGGCTATAATATTTCTGGGAGTTTTCTTTTTGGGATCTTTTTCAGGAGGTGATCGGTGGATTCTTTCAACCTCTATTTTGCCCTCTGGATCTAAAACATCAGGGCAGTTTTCCTTGAGAATTTCTTGAAGGGTGATTTCTAGGTTCTTTCTTTGATCATGGCTTTCAGGTAGTCCAATAATTTTTAAATTGTCTCTCCTGGATCTATTTTCCAGGTCAGTGGTTTTTCCCATGAGATATTTCACATTGCCTTCTAATCTTTCATTTGTTTGGATCTGCTTAACAGCATCTTGATTTCTCATAAAGTCATTAGCTTCCATTTGCTCCAGTCTAACTCTGAAGGAATGAATCTCCTCAGTGAACTTTTGAGATTCTTTTTCCATCTGGCAAATTCGACTTTTTAAGGCATTCTTCTCCTCACTGCCCTTTTGGGCCTCCTTTGCCATTTGAGCTAGTCTATTTTTTAAGGTGTTGTTTTCCTCAGTCAGGCTGTTGACCCTCATTTCATACTTTTCCTGCATCCTTCTCATTTCTCTTTCTAATTTTTCCTCCACTTCTCTTATTTGATTTTTAAAGTCCTTCTTAAGGTCCTCTATGGCCTGCAACCCGCTCATGTTTTCCCCTGGGGCTTTTGGAGCAGGACTTCTGACCTCACAGTCCTTCTCCCGCTCTATGCCCCCAAAATAGGAGTCTAGGGTTGCATTTTTCTGTTTCCTTTGCCTTGGCATGTTGCCACTTAATTGCTTGACGTTTGGGCTTGTTGCCACACTATGGCTTTAGGGCCAGATAGAGGAATTTTCGTCCCAAACGTGTGGGGGGCAACTTCCGTTTCTGGCAAGCTGTAAACCCACCCACAACTTCCACCCTAGATCACAATCCAGATCCAGGGAGGTTAAAGCAAGAGCGATTACCCCCCAAGACTGATCGCTGGATCTCCCCACGATTTGTAGGCTGGGAGCCGGAAATGCCTCTGAAAACTACAAAATGGCGTGTCTCCTCAGCAGCTTCTAGCCCCCAGGGGAGGGAGCTGACGCATTCCCCAAATACAGGTCCCAAAGTCCATAGGACACTAACCTCTTACTTTGTCCTAGGCAAGTCTATGTTGATAATTCTGGAATCTCCACAGTTCCTGGTGTTCTGTGGTCTCTCCAGCCGGCTGCTGGCCCTGCCCCCCTGGGGCTAAAACCTCGGCTCATGTGGACCTGGGCTCGGCTCGGCTCCTGTGCTCTGCGCGCTGCCAGCTCCCAGACCGCTGCGCTGGTCCTTCCTGCAGGGTGCTGGGCTGTCCTCAGGGGGAGGTTAGCTTCTCTGTGTCGTTCTGTGGGTGCTGGGGCTCCAGAAGTTTTTCAGAGTCCTTTTTTACATAGTTTGTGGAGAATCTGGGGGCAGAGAGGCTTGGATGAGCTGTTTGTACTCCGCCATCCTCCCTTCTATCTTTTAAGAATGATTTTTTTCTGTAACTTTCTAAAACAATTCTTTGGCATTTTGATTGGTATTACACTGAAAAAATAAACTAAGTGGAATTTTCATTTTATTTATATTGGCTTACTCATGAGCAATTAATATTTCTTCAGTTGTTTAGATTTGTCTTTTCTTGTGTGAAAGGTGTTTTATAATTGAGGTTAAGTGACTTGCCCAAAGGTCAGAGGCCATTAGACATAAAAGATGAGACTATAAGCAAATTAAGAGAGCAAAGAATGGTTTACCTGCCAGATTTGTGGAGAATGGAAGAATTCATGACCAAGCAAGAGATAGAGAACATTGTGAAATTCAAAATTGATAATTTTGATTATATTAAATTAAAAGTTCTTACACAAACAAAACCAATGCAACCAAGATTAGAAGAAAAGTAGAAAGCTGAGTAAAAATTTTTACAAACACTATCTCTTATAAAGGCGTCATTTCTAAAATATATAGAGAACTGAGTCAAATTTATAAAAATATAATTCATTCCCTGATTGCTAAACGGTCAAAGGATATGAACAGACAGTTTTCGGAGGAAGAAATTAAAACTATCTATAGTCATGTGAAAAAAATGGTCTAAATCACTATTAACTAGAGAAAAGCAAATTAAAACAACTTTGAGGTACCACATCACACTTATCAGATTGGCTAACATGACAAAATAGGAAAATGACAGATGTTGTAGATGTGGGAAAAATGAACTCCAATGCACTATTGGTGGAGTTGTGAACTGGTTCAGCCATTCTAGAGAGCAATTTTGAACAATGCCTAAAGGGCTATCAAACTGTTCATACCCTTTAACCTAGCAATACCATTTATAGGTCTGTATCCCAAAGAGATCAAAATAATGGGAAAGGGATCCATATGTACAAAATATTTATAGTACCTTTTTTGTGGGGGCAATGAATTGGAAATTGAGGGGATGCCCATCAATTGGGGAATGACTGAACAAGTTGTGGTATATGAATATAATGGAATACTATTGCTCCATAAGAAATTATGAGCAGGTAAACCTCAGAAAAACCTGGAAAGATTTACATGAAGTGGTACTAAGCAAACTTAGCAGAAAGGGGGGAACATTGTACACAGTAAAAGCAAAATTTTGCAATGACCAACTTTGATAGATAACTTTTCTCAGCAATACATGGATCTAAGACAATTTCAAAAGACTCATGAAGAAAAATGCTATCCATATGTAATGCTAAGCACTAGCAGATTTCCAGAGGATGGCTGCTGTGAACAGCTTTTGAGGTTCTGATTACAAGGGTAGTGAACTCTGCATTTATTCAGTAACAAATTGAAGCAAAATATTCACGGAAAATCAAAATACAGCATTCACCATGTCACAACTCAACAACTTAACATTAAAAAGGCCATGTAGTTTTCATTAAAGTGGTCACATAGTTTTAAACAAAGTACTCACTTAGTAACTCAATCATTTAGTAAGTAGTCGATTCAATCACAAAGTACAAAGGTTAAAGTTCTTTTTTCTTTTTTATTATTTATTTATTTTTAAAGCAATTGGGGTTAAGTAGCTTGGTCAAGGTTACACTGCTAGTCATTATTTATGTGTGGGTGCTCAATTTCTGAGGCTTGATCTCCAAGGCTGGCACTATTACTCACTGCACCACCTAGCTGGCCCTAAAGTTCTTTTTTAAACAAGGTACCTTTATTTAGTCAATCACAAAGCACAAAGGCCATCCACCCCTAGGTCACAACTAGGTTACAATGTCATCAGTCAGCATTAAGTACCCAAGGGGAAGTCTTTTCATCTTGACCTGAGGCAGATTCTCAGCTTCCATGGTTCCCCTTCCCACAATGTCTCTTCCTGGGAAGAGAAAGCTTAACAAAATCACATTGACATTCATCCACATTGCCAGTGTCCTCATCAATTCACTTTCTGACTGTGAAATCAACCTAGACCCAGCAAGGAGGTCTGAGGCCACTATAAAGAAACCAATCTGACAAAATAGAAGAAAAAAAGCACGACAGGGGTAGAGCCAAGATGGCGAGTAGTAGAAACAGCACATCCAAGGTGCTCTCCACCAGATCATCTCCAAACCATGTAAAAGGGGACTCTGAATAATTTCTGGGGCCCCAGCACCCACAGAACAACCCAGAGAAGCTAACCTCCCGCTGAGGACAGCCCAGCAGTCCTACAGGAAGGGCCAGCACAGTGCTCTGGGAGCTGACAACCCAGAGTGCTGGAAAGCCGAGCCCAGGTCCTTGTGAGCCATGGTTTTAGCCCCATGGTGGCTGGGCCAGCAGCCAGCCAGAGGAAACCCAGAACACCAGCAGCTGTGGCAATTCCAGAATTATCAACGCAGATATGCCTAGGACAAAGTGAGAGGTTAGTGCCCTATGGACTTTGGGACCAGTTTTTGGGGAATGCGTTGGCTTCCTCCCCTGGGGGCTAGAAGCCGCTGAGGGGACACACCATTTTGCAGTTTCAGTAGCAGATCCAGCTTTTGGCTGTAGGGAGATCCAGTGATCAGTCTTGGGGGATAATCACTCTTGCTTTAACCTCCTTGGATCTGGATTGTGGTCTGGGGTGGAAGTCATGGGATGGGTATCCAGCTTGCCAGAACAGGAAGTTGTGAAAACTCCTACAATTGGTCGGGAGCGCCCCTGTCTGGTGGCAAAGTCCTACTGTGGCAAAGTCCTACTGTGGCAAAGTCAAATAATTAAGTGGTAACATGCCGAGGCAAAATAAACAGAAAAATGCAAGATTAGACTCCTATTTTGGGGCAAAGAAGATCGAAGCATAGAACATGAGGAGGACTGTGAGGTCAGAAATCCTGCTCCAAAAGCCCCAAAGGATAATATGAGTGGGTTACAGGCCATAGAGGACCTTAAGAAGGACTTTAAAAATCAAATAAGGGAAGTGGAGCAAAAATTGGGAAGAGAAATGAGAAGGATGCAGGAAAAGTATGAAATGAGGGTCAACAGTCTGACTGAGGAAAACAACACCTTAAAAAATAGACTGGCAAAGGAGGCCCAAAATAACACCTTAAAAAATAGACTGGCAAAGGAGGCCCAAAAGGACAATGAGGAGAAGAATGCCTTAAAAAGCCAAATTTGCCATATGGAAAAAGAATCTCAAAAGCTAACTGAGGAGATTCATTCCTTCAGAGATAGACTGGAGCAAATGGAAGCAAATGACTTTATGAGAAATGAAGATGCTGTTAAACAGATTCAAACAAATGAAAGAATAGAAGGCAATGTGATATATCTCATTGGAAAAACCACTGACATGTAAAATAGATCCAGGAGAGATAATTTAAAAATTATTGGACTACCTGAAAGCCACAATCAAAGAAAGAACCTAAGATTCATCCTTAAAGAAATTATCAAGGAAAATAGCCCTGATGTTTTAGACCCAGTGGGGGAAATAGAGGTTGAAAGAATCCACCGATCACCTCCTGAAAAAGATCCCAAAAAGAAAACTCCTAGGAATATTATAGCCAGGCTCCAGAACTCCCAGATCAAGGAGAAAATACTCCAAGCAGCCAGGAAGAAACAATTTCAGTATTGTGGAAAAAATCAGAATAGCACAGGACCTGGCAGCTTCTACACTGAGGGAATGAATGGCATGGAATATGACATTTCAGAGGGCAAAAGAGCTGGGATTGAAGCCAAGGGTCACCTATCCAACAAAACTGAATATTTTGTATCAGGGGAAAATATGGTCATTCAGTGGAATAGAGGACTTTCATGCATTCTTGAGGAAAAAACCAGAGTTGAGTAGAAAATTTGATATCCAGACATAAGAAGAGATGCCTGAGAAGGTAATCAGGGAAAAGAAATCAAAAGGAACTTATCAAAGTTGACCTATTTACATTCCTACATGGAAAAACAATAACTGTGACTGATAAAACCTTTCTCAGTATGAAAATAATGGTAGAAGGGTATATGGACATATGAATACATATGTGAATGTGCGTATATATGTTTACAGTTAACATGGATACAGGGCATAGTTGAATTTGTTGGGAAAGTATGATACTTAAAGGGTGAAATTATGAGGTGAGAGAGGAATATGGCAAGAGGAGATGGGGAGAGACAGGGTAGGGTAAACTATCTCATGTAGAAGAAGCAAGGGGAAGTGACTACAGGGGAGGGGAAGAACAAGTAGGCAAAAAGGCAAAACCATATTCTCATTAAATTTGGCTCAGGGAGAGAATGACATACATACTAAATGGGATATCCCAACCTGCAGCAGAGTAGGGGGAAGGGGGATGAGAGGGGGGATGATGGAGGGGAGGGCATTCTGGGGGTAGTGGAGGTTGGAAGTACCCATTTTTGAAGAGGGACAGGATCAAAGTAGGGAATGGATCAGGTGAGGGGTGGGATGGGTGGGAGGGAAATATAAGCAGCCTTTTACAATATATCTACTATGGTAATGTTTTGCATAGCTATACATGTACAACATATACTGAATTACTTATCTTCCCAGAGGGAATGGAAGACAAGGGAGGAAGGGATTTTGAGGTCTTAAAATTAAATGTTTCAAATATACATAAATACTATTATTAATATTATTTTGCTTATAATTGGGAGATACAATGTGCAGGCATTGGGGCACAAAGATCCACCTTGCTCTAATGGAAAAGTCAAAGCGGGTATGGGAGAAAATATGGGAGAGAGCAGAATGGTTGCAGGATCTTGTGGGACTGCTATTCTGGGATGGTGGGTAGGGGACAAATGAGGAAAAAATTGCAACTCAAAATCTGGCGGAAATGAATGACATAAACTAGACATTAATAAAGCATTTGTTGAAAGAAAAAAAAGAAACCAATCTGACAAAGTAAAATCAAAACAGACAGACAAAATGCCAGCACCACAGTCATGCCCCCTCAGTTCTCAGCAGCTCTGGGTGGGCCTCAGAAGTCCTGGGCAGCTCTGGCTGGCAGTTCTCTCTCTGTCTCTGTCTCTGTCTCTGTCTCTGTCTCTGTCTCTCTCTCTCTCTGTCTCTCTGTCTCTCTCTGTCTCTCTGTCTCTCTCTCTCTCTTTTTCTTTCTCTCTTTCTATGTCTCACTCTGTCTATCTCTCTATTTGTCTCTCTCTCTTTTACTTCTTTCTTGTGGTTTCTCCCATTACAGTATGATTAATGAGCAAATATGTTTAATGTGATTTTACATGTAAAGCCAATATCAGATTGCATGCCATCTTGGAGAGAGGGGAGTGGAGGGAGGGGGAGAAAATTTAGACCTCAAAATCTTGTAGAATTCAATGTTGAAAACTAAAAACAAACAAACAAACAAACAAATAAATGAAATTTTAAAAAAAGACAAAATATGTTTTCCTTTCTACTCCAATTTGGTTTTCTCAAGAGGTCTATCATGCCTATCTTTTCTTTTTATTTATTTTGTGGTTAGATTTATCTACCTTGCAGGGGAAGGGTGAAATCACCCTTTAGTATAGTTTTTACTATTTCCCCCTGTGATTCATTCAAATTTCCTTTAAGAATTTATACAAGATCTTTATTGTACATTTAAAGGGAATAGAAAGTTGTACACAAGAGATTTGCAGTGTAATCATCTTTTTTTTTAAAAATTACACTATGTTGTAGAAATGCATGTTTTATTTTATAAATTGAAAATAATATAAATAAATATTTTTAAAAGAATCCTATGCCACTTGGTACATATATGTTTAATATTCATATTTCTTCATTTTCTATGATTCCTCAGTTCCCAAGATTTAAATTTTCTGAATATCTCCTTTAATTAAGTCTTTATTTTTGCTTTGTTTGAGATCATTTGTTTTTGCTTTGTTTGAGATCATGATTGCTATCCCTGGCCTTTTTACTTCAGCTGCAGCACCATGGATTTTGTTCCAGCCTCCTATTTTTACTGTTTATCTCTCTGTTTAAAGTGAATTTATTGCAAGCAATACATTGTTTGATTCGCCTTTCTAATGCATTCTTCTATCTGCTTCCTTTTATGGGTGTGTTTTTCCCATTCACAGATACAGTTATGAAGACTAATTTGTCCATTTCCATTCATATTGTTTTCTTCTATTTATCCTTCTCTCTATCACTTTTTATCCTCTCTTTCCTCTAAAATCTTTTTCATTTCTGACCACTGCCTTCTTTTATTTACCCTCCTTTTGGTCACTCCCAATTTCTATTATCTTCTTTTCCTCCTCATTCCTTGTTTGGTTATATGGAATTCTATTACCAATTAAATATGTTTACATATGTAATATACATATATACATAATGCATAACATGTGTGTATAAATATACACACATGCATTCATATATTCTTTGAACCAATTTAGATGTGAGTGAGATTCATGAATTGCCATCTCCCCCATCCCCCCTCCCATTCCTCTTACTACTGTAAAAGCCCTTTCTTTTGTGCCTCTTTTGTGTGAGATAATGTCTCCTCTCCCTTTCTCTTTCTCCCAGGGGATCTCTCTTTCTCACCTATTAATTATTTTATACCATCTCAACATAACTGGACCACTCTTGTCCCCTTTTTTATGAAGAATCTTTCTAACTTCCCTAACGAAAATAAAGTTCTTAGAAGTTACATATATCATTTTCCCATATAATCAGTTTAACCATATTTGAGTCCCTTATATTGAGTCCCTTCTCTTTCCTATTTAACTTTTTATATTTCTCTTGAGTCTTGCATTTGAAAGTTAAATTTTCCATTCATGTTTTTTTTTATCAAGAATTATTGAATATCCTCTATTTTTATTAAATATATATTTCCTCTTAAAAGTTTGTACTCACTTTTGTTGGGTAAGTTATTCTTGGTTCAAATCCCAGCTCCTTTGCTTTCTGGAATATAATACTCTCAAACTGACACTCCTTTAAGGTGGTGCTCCTAAATCTTGTGTGATCCTAACCATGGCTCCACAGAATTGAATGCTTTCTTTCTATTTGAAATATTTTATCTTTTACCTGGAAGCTCTGAAATTTCATTATTATATTCTTGAAAATATAATAAATTTATTTTCCCTGTCACCATAGTAGATGTTTTGATCAATTTCTTCTTGTGTCCTTTGCTAATTTTCCATGCTACTTACTGATTTGCAACTATTTTGTTAATGTTGGACTGCCTTCTGTTTTTTGGGAGTGGTGGGGTTCAGGTTCTGAGGGGAAGGACTATGTCAAGTTTCAGGCTCTTTTGCATTGTTGTTTTCAAAGCTAGTTCTGAGGGTTTGGAAGTTTTTGGTGCTTCCAAGGTGGGGTGATCTAGGGAGAAGTATGGTCACTTCTCTCTTGGTCTGCACTCTGGCCTTTACCCAGGGAGAGTCCCTGATCCTTTAGAATTACAATCAGTTCTGGTCTTCTGTGTCCCTTTTCCCTTAGGACCAAAAATGTACCATTCCTCAGAGTCCTTGATCCCTTGGAACCAGAAGTGATACTGCCCCTCAAGTTTTCTACTCTTTTTTGAATTAAAGTGTTCTTCTCTGACCTTGAACTATGACCTATTAATAGTAATAAGCAATGGAGTCATCAAGCAGTTGCTTCTCATTACTCCCACTCCCTCTTCACTAAGAGTCTTCTTTTTATCCTTGAACTATGACCCAGAAGTGGGAGTTGACAAATACCAAAAGATCCTTTATCCAGTGCTAGTACAGGGGACCCTTGCAATCTTTTTCTGATTAGTTGCAAGGTCCTCTTACCATCTCTGACTTGAGAGTATCCATAGATGCTGCTATACCACCTTCTCCCACCTCTGGTGTATCATACATGCAGGCTATAGGCCAGCCTCCTCCTCTGTGTCATAGATCTCTCCTTCTGAACTCTTATATTGTCTTAGGCTAATAGAATATTCCACTCTGGCCTTTTCTTGGTTCTGTCACTCCAGAAATCAATTTAAAGTGCTATTTTAAAGTTCTTTGGAAGGGAATGTTAGGAGAACTCACCTCAGTGCTTTCTCTAATCCACCATCTTGTCTTTGCCCCAGGAAGTGTATGCTTTAAATTATAAGTCATTTAAAAGTACTTTGCTAATAACAATGATGTAAGTTATTTTTAAAATGGAGTTAAGATTCAGGGAGATGAAGTCTCCTACCTATGTTTACAGAACTTATAGGTAGCCCATCCAGGACTGAAATTCAGAGTTGCTGAGGCTCATTTCTATACTCTTTTTACTACATCTAGGGTCATGATGTCTTTCCAATTGCTAAATACCTTCATTTTTCCCAATCTTCATTTTTAATAACACTTTTTAGCATAAAGTGCTCTAGAAATGCAAGCTGATATTGTATGGACAAATATAGAGGAAAAGGACAATATTTAAGAAGGGGAGAAAATATCAGCAAAGGCACATATTTTGCGGGTCTCACAAGAATTTTTTTAAGAAATAACATTAGCTCTCCCAGGAGCAAACTCTTGAGAAACAATGAACAGTAAGGTTGGAAAGCTAGATCAAAGCCCAGTGGTGCTAAATCTTGATATTGATGTAAATTGTGAATGTCATGCAGCAAAATTTAAATGTTAACCTGAAGGTAATATAACTTGCCATTCAAAGGCTATTTGAATGATTATCCTCCTTGAGGGAGATTCATTAATGCTCCAAGACTGCATGAGGGGTGATATTGATAAGAGCTTGGGAGAAGAGAGTGGATGGTCTCTGGTTTTCATCTCTGAGAGAGAAAACACAAGGTTCTAGATCCTATGCAGGGAAAATCTAGGAAGAAAAGGATATGTGGAGTAGGAGGCCCCTTGATTGTGTCCCTTTTCCTATCTTGCTACACTAAACTCTTTGAGGAATTTCCCTTTCAGTGAAAGCTGAGATTCTCAGCTGAAATGAGAATCTGGCTCCAAGTGGGAGTTCTCTTTCGCTCTGCATATTGTCTGATGTGATCTCATCTGTATGCCTTATCTAATTTTTGTTTGCTTTGGTTTGTATAAACGGGTTTATCTTATGTTCTTTTATTATGTGTGGTTTTTGTGGCACTGGTATTTGATGAGAAACCAGTCAAATCTTGTTTAAATAGCTTGGAACACTCCTTCCCCATCAAGGTTTAGTGATCAGGAGTGCAGCTTGATCCTAAAAATAATCTCCCAAAGACTAAAAATATTTAAGGAGTTCAGATGATATATTTCTTTCTTTCTTTTTTTTTTATTTAAAAGGTGGATTTTATTACCGTGGAACACCGTGGGACTGTCGGGGTACATGGTCACCCAAATCAAACAGCAATTTTGCACAGACAGTGTACAGGTTTTATAGAGGTTCCATAGCCAGGTTATGTAAGCTGAAACTACAGTGATATAAGCTGAAACTCCAATGATTGGTCAGTGTTCACTTGAAACTACAATTAATGATTGGTCAGTATTCCTGCCAGAGCCAAACCCTAGGCTGGGACTCCCACCCACAGATCAATCAAGGGTAAGCAAGGGGTGGGGGGTCTGCCTGTTTACAAATTAAGCAAGGTGGAGTTCTCTGTTTCACAAATCAATGAAGGAAAGTTGGTCTGCCTGTTTTACAACTCAAGGAAGGGTAAGTGGATTTATGTCTGACATTCAGGAAGGGCAAAGTGACAAATCAAAGAGGGAAGGGTAGAGTGGAGCTGGGTCCAGCATTTCCTACTCTTTCTTGTAGGTATGTCAAACCTTTGACATGGCTGGGTTCACATCTAGGGGTCACATCTAGATTACCCAATTCTGTTCCTAAAGGATGGGGGGTCCCTGATAATTAACATTAATGGAGTTAACACTGGATTTGACAAATTGTAGAAAACAATAAGATAGGATCCTACAATTAGGGCTATGATCAGAAGGAGAGGCTAATACCAAGGCTGATAACAATTTAGTGAGTTAGGGGAATGTTCCAGGGGAACAGGGACTGATACCCATTCTCAGAATCGTCCAGCTCCCTCTGTCCATTAGCAATATTCTGGCTTACCAACTTCAGAGTCTCCCTTACCACTCCAGAGTTGTTGCACAGAAGCAACAGGCCTCACCAAGGACTGTACACAGGCCACCCTGTTTAAGAAGGTCAAGGCCTCTGCGGTTCTGAAGAACCACCTCTGCCAGAGAGTCCACTTGTCTTTCCAGGGCTGAGATGGACTGCTCTATGTGGGAGAGGTCAATATTTACCTGTGTACTTAAGGCCTGATAGTTGGCCTCTCCCTTAATCAAGACTGTCATCCCAGTCGCTGCAGAACCCACAAGGCCCAAACCCACTGAGATGGGAATGAGGAGTGGTGCTTCCTGTCTTTGGCGGCGGCTCAGTTGCCCTGAGAGAAAGGTGACTCGGGGAATTATGGCCACTAGGATACACAGGGGGCCCTCAGTGTGTTGTTGTCTGAGGAACACTGTGGCAGAGACATACTGGGTAAGGCCATCGTGGCATGCCCACCAGGCTCCTAGAAGGGCAGGGAAGTAGTCTGAGCTAGAGGCCTGAATCATGTGGGTTTTTTCATAACTTGAGCTATACTGAGAGCTGGATAAAGGGGTGCTGGATGATATGAGGCAGAAGCCTGTTCCCTGTACATCCCCAAGGGAGAGCCTTGGGTGGTCCCAATCACAATTCTGTGTTGGAAATAGGGGTGACTGAGGCATTTAGTGCCACCCCTACATAGTAAGGAGGCTGGGGTTCATCACAAATCCAGAAATCTTTTCCCAACAAGTGGTTAGAGCTGTTAAGTATTTTATGAATAGCTGACAGAAGGGTAATTAAGGGGACCTGATAATTGTGAGATTTCTGAACCTTTGAAGATGAGGGGAGCATATGACCTGACGACAGGGGCCCTTGTGGTGACAGCTGGTATTGTGATTTGGACATTGGGGTTCCCTATTGGGGCAGGGATAGCTAAGCAATGGGATGACAATGGGGGAGGGGCACAGAAGGCTTTTTGGTTATAGTCAATACTGAGGTCTTTCCCACCTTCGCTTCCTCCTCCCCTTCAGGGACTATGATTCCCAGGACTCGAGAAACCGGGGTTTCCCAGGCGGGGTGAGAGGGATTTTGAATGGTGAGATTTGGGCATCGGTTGCTAGGGGGCAGACGTGATTGTATGGATTCAGAGCAATGGGTCCAATCCCTCACTACCACCTGCCTAGTAGCACAGGGAGGCACCAGGACTAGGAAAGGGGAGGTGGTAAACTGTGACACAAGCACAGGCGCACGGACATCCTGTATCTGAAGAGAGTAGGTAACCTGCATCTACTGGTGGGCCCCCCAAATAGTCCAGTTCTGGGGAACAGGGAGTTGAGGGGTAGCTGTGTGCTCCAGGTCTGGAAAAGTCAAGGATTGTCCATTTCCTGTGGTTAACACCCAGGTATAGCTTGGTCTGGGGGCATAGGGATTGTGGGGGGGCCGCGCAAGGAGGTAAAAGGGGAATCAGGGAGAGGATCAGATAGTCTTAGCTTTAGCGGGTGCTTGTGGACTTCTGTTTTCCATTCTGAGGTGACAGCAGGCTTCACTCTGGTGCAATGGAGTCATGTGGGAATAGAGTCCACTTTGACAGCAGTAGGTGTAGTGGGAATCATGATGTGTGGTCCCTTCCACCTCGGCTCCAGACCATGAATTTCTTTTTACCAGCACAGAATCCCCAGGTTGAAACAGGTAAGCTGAGGCAGAACTCATCGTGATCAGGAGAGCTGAGGGAAGGAGGTTTTTTTTTTTTTTTTCTGAATCGCCTGCAGACCCTGAAGGAACTTGATGAGGGAAAAGTTAGTGATTTCAGCTTTTTTGTCTTCCTGGATTAGAGGAAGAATGGGTGGTGATCTTCCATATGTTAGGGAATGGTCTGGACTTTCTCAGCCTTAAGTTCTGAGCTCTGAGAAAATTTCAGATGCGGGCTGCTCAAGGTCAAAGCTGAGAATCCGAGGACCTGACCCAATTCTCATGGGGAAGCCAAACCTTATCTGCTTTGTTCAGCTTTTCATAAATAGACTTTAAAACAGTTTGAATTAACCTGGTGTTAAAAATGTTATCTTTCTTTTCTCTCAACTAAAGTATCTCTGATTAAAATAAATATCAGGCACCCAAGTACCCCATCATTCCAAGCACCTGATCATCTCCCCATTAAACAGCTGGGACCCAAAATCATTTGGGTAGATCTATGTTTCATAGGAAGCTGGGTACACAGATTATATATACAGTATACAGTGAATACAGATTCACTCAGGAAGAAAGAGATAATTCAGAAATTGAATCCTTAACATACATTCAGTTACAAATGTTAACTTTTGCTTAGAGCATGAAATGACTACAAATTCAGATCAAAACAGCCAGACCTCTTCTGTTTTTACAATCTCATTAAACCTTGATGAAAGTTAGTTGAAAACTTAAAATGATCTTAAGCAGTTTGCATAACTTTCTGCACATGATCTAATTCTAGATGAGAAATAACATTAGATTTTCAACTAAGATGACAAAAAAAAACCTCACAAATGTAGAGATTACATTCTTAGGGGTGTGTGAGATCAGATCTCGAATCCTGGGCCTGATCAATAACCTGAGGACAATCAGAGACAGTTGGGGAGAAAAAAGGCCAGTGGGTCTCCACTGAATGATGGGTGGAGATGGAAAGGGGCTGACCCAAAAAAAGGCATATCAGCTTCTTTAACAGGGAGGGCCTCCACAGCAATGGCCTGGAGGCAAAGGGCCCTCCAGCAGCTACAGAATCCAGGGGCCCAGGATTTTTGATTAGCTGTAATAGTATTCCTACTTCAAAAATGTTTCTTAAGTACACTTAGCTAAACAGACCTTTAGATACACAATACAGTCTCAGAAAGATGGTAACAAATTAACGAGTACCAAATGACATCAAATGACTTATCAATTTTGGCATGGATACAAAGTTAAACAGATACCAACATATGCCAATATTTCACAAATGCTATTAATTTTCCTTTTACAAATTGGAGGAACAAGTCAAGCTGAGACAGCAAAAAGCTTGTTTGTTTTTTAAAGCAATCCCAATATCCTATTTCCAATTTCTAAAAGATTTAATTCTTAGTTAATTTGACCAGGACTTGTAAATTGTAAGTTTTCCAAATTAAAATTTCAAAATATTGCAACAACAGGGAGAATTTTGGTGGACCTTTTGAAAGTGAGCTTTGAATTTGCCAATCTCAAAGCTCCACACTTAATTGGCTTTAATTGTTCAGGCAGGAGAGATTTTTAAATTTGACAAAGAGGGGCCCGCCTCCCACAATGCTCACAAGGAGGGCTCTGTAGGGGCTTTACCTTCTCTTGCCTGAGCCAGCAGAAGCTCTGGGTGGAGGTCGGTCAGACCAGCCCTTAGTCTGACCAGGGAACCAGGCTGGCTCACCCCTCCCCCCAGCCAATGCCATGAGCCATGTGGCCATCCAAGCCAGGCTCAATAAGGCCAATTAGGCTGGGTTAATGGATTTCCTGAGGGGATGGCTGACTCAGAAGAGAGTTCTTCTGGAAACTAAGATATCATCTTCCCAGTGGAAATCAGAAAAGCTCCCTTGAAGGTGTTCTTCTGATAGCCACTCGAATACCTACTTTGCAGGAATAGAAACTTTAAAATGAGACTTTAAACAACTGAGCTCAGGACAAAACTTTACAAACACTCAAACACATTACAATCCTTATCCACTTGTTTGCTTCCTGCAGATTCTGAACAGGAAGCAAATGGGCTCAAGTGAGCTTAGGACAGACAAACATATAACCAGACCAGATATGGGCAAGAGGGTCGAAGTCTTGAGCCTTGCCCGGGGAAGAGGTGCCCTATGGGGGCACTATAAGCCTCCTAAGGCTCTCTTTCCCTCCAGACATTTACTGGTATATTTAACCAGACATACCACAGAAGTATTTAACCAGACATTTACCAGTATATTTAACCAGACATACCTCGAGGGCACTTAACCAGACAATTACCGGCATATTTTACCAGACATACTTCGAAGGTATTAACCAGACATTTACCGGTATATTTAACCAGACCTACCATGAACAACATTTAACTTACCCCCCCAAACTGGAGGTCCTGGATCCTTGAAAAGCCAAATGAGGAGCAAGTCAGAGTCAGGAGGCAGGTGCAATCTTCCCTCCTGGAGACCTGGGGCCCTAGAATGTCATCAGGGGCTAGCCCCCCTAAGGCTTGGGGCGAGCAGATGCCTACCTCCGGAGGCTGAGAGCTCTTCTTATTTGGGGATCTTTGAGGTGACATGGAACATCCCAGATCTCTCTGGGGCCTCCAAATGTTGTACCTTAATAAAAGCGAGACAGAAGATCCCCAAGATTAAATTTAAAGGTGGATTTTATTATCGCGGAATACAGCGGGACTGTCGGGGTACATGGTACATATCATCAGATGATATATTTCTAAACTGGTATCCTTTCTTTGAGGAGGACAGAGTGGCCAGCTTCTGGTCCCAAACCCCTGCTTCCCCTTGTGGAAGGAATCAAAGTCTCTCTTGAAGAAGAGTAGGTTGTAGCAGTGAAGTGGTGCGGTGAATCAGAGCACCAACCCTGGAGTCAGGAGAACTTGAATTCAAATCCGGCCTCAGTCACTTGATGCACTAACTGTGTGACCTTGGTCAAGTCACAACCCCAATGACCTTACCTTTCCCCCTCCAAAAAAAAAAAAAGAACAGTAGGTGGAGGAAATTCACTTCTAGGCAAACCTATGGGGACAGCTATAACCTACATAGAGAAAACAGTACTCTATTCCAATGTGATCATCCCCTTAACATGTCTTGATGCCAGTTCACCAATACCCACATCTTTTACCTCACTGGAGTGTTCCTCTTACTATCTGCCTCTGCCTACACCCAGTCTAGCCACACTTTATGGCTTATCTCAAGCCCTGCCTCCTTCATGAAATCCTCTCTGACTGATTAACAATCTCTAACTCTACACTATTTCTCTCATAATTATTATATGAAACATTCCTTTGACACGTTTAATATATTGTTTCCAGTGCTTTAAAGTCAGGGATCTTGACTTGTATCTTCTACAGTGTCTTATACACATTAGGAGCACAGTAAATATTTTTTTGATTTATTGATTAATATGTGAAGAAATAGAGATTGAAACTGTACCTATGATTTCTTGGACACATGCACCTCTCAGACAAAGAAACTTCCTCTACTAATGCAGGTTAAGAACTCCTTTACAAATCATAATCTTAGAGTTGGCCTGAACAACATATGGCCTGTGAAAAATGTAGAAAATATGAATAAGTTATCTAGAGCACTGAGAATTTAAATGACTGAGGCCCAGACAGTATGGATTACACTTGAATTCAGATCTTCCAGGTTCTGAAGCCAATTCTCTATTCACTATATCATATTGACTCTAGTATGTAGTACTCAAGATTAATGTAACACATTCAATATTTACAGGAATACCTTGGAAATATTGAAGGTTTGGTTGCAGAACACTGAAATAAAGCACATATCACAATAAAGTGAGTCACACAACTTTTTTGGTTTCCCAGTACAAATAAAGTTATTTTTACACTATACTGTAGTTTATTAAGTATGCAGTAATATTATGTCTAACACTGCCCTCCCAAATATATGTACATTAATTAAGAAATACTTTATTGCTAAAGATTGCTAACCCACATTTGAGCTTTCAGTGAGTCATCATCTTTTGCTGGTGGAAGGTCTTGCCTCTATGTTGATAGTAGCTGACTGTTCAGGGTGGTGGTTACTGAAGATTGGGGTGGTTGTGACAATTCCTTAAAATAAGACTACAATGAAGTTTACTCCATCAATTTACTCTTCGCTTAAACACTTAGAGACAACTGTAGGTTATTAGTGTGACCTAATTTCAATATTGTTGTGTCTCTGGGAAGAGGAAGAGAGATTGGAAATGACTAGTTGGTAGAGCAGTCAGAGCACACATAACATTTATTGAATAAGGTTTCCATCTTATATGGATGTGGTCCATAGTACTCCCAAACAATTGTAATAGTAACATCAAAGATTTGATCACAGATCACCACAGCAGATATAATTATAATGAAAACCATTGAAATATTCAAGAATTACCAATATATGATAGAGAGACACAATGTGAGAACATGCTGTTGGAAAAATGGCACTGATCAACTTTCTCAACACAGTGTTGCCACAAACCTTTAATTTGTAAAAAATAAAATGCAATATATACAAAGGGCAATAAAGCAAAGTGTAATAGAATGAGGTATGTCTGCACACTCCAAAGTGTTTCTCATTTCATAAAACTATTAGAATAAGTTATTGTTTATTTTCTTTTGTTCCAGGATTGAGAAATAACATCAATCATGTGAGGTAGGTAAATGTAAGTGGAAAATAGGTGACGTTGGATTCAATATTGCTGATTGAATTTAATTGTTTAAATAGTTGGGAGCTGTAAAATGGAATTGAAACCTTTCTTTGAAACACAAAACACTGCTTGTTATGAGGCAGCAAGTTTAAGTCTCATAGTGTGTATGAAGGGGGCTGAAAGCAGTAGAACATTTACAATGACTCAAGAGAATCAAGTTTTGGCAGGCAAATGGTCCTGACTCATAGGTTCCTGAATATTTTCTGTTTTACATTATTTCCTTGACATGCTTCCCATACACATCCCCATTGTTTAATAAATATAGTTTTTTTTGGTAACTTTGGGAAAGTTTCTTCATCTTGATGCAATCTAGTGCACTCGATTTAATACTTGGGAAACTGAGGCCCAGACAGTTAATTGGAAACTATGAAAAATCAATTTAGTTCTCTGAGTTTCAGTTTCTCTAGTTATAAAACAAAGTAGGTCCACTATAGCACCTCTGAAGTCCTTAAGATCTGAAAGCCTATAGTTGAATGATTTAAGAATAGAATCATAAGTTGAATCTGGAAGGAAAATTGGAGATTATTGTTTTCCAGAGAGACCAGGTTCAGAGATGTTAAGCAACTTGCCCAACATCACACAGATAGTATGTTGCAGAAATAGGATTCAATCCCAAGTTTTCCTGACTCTAAGTCCATCACACTATGCCACCCTGCTTCCAGTACCATTTACAAAACATATTGCCTATACTCTGGCCATCATCCTTAATTGTCCTCACCCCTCTCCCACAAAACCTTAGCCTCTGTCCCTGGTACCAGTCTGGGTTTGGATAGGTAAGCCTTTACTTATCTTACTCTGAACCAAGCTACCATGTCTCTTCTTGGCTGTTTCCAAAGCATTTCCAAAGCTGCCTTCCCAAGATGTGATGTAAGCTCCCTGAAGGAATGTCACACTTTGCTTTCTTGTATTGTATTTCTTTTTTTTTTTAAACAAATACTTTATTAACTTCTGTTTTACATCATTCATTTCCGCCAGATTTTGAGTTACAATCATTTTCCCCCCATTATTCCCCTACCCAACCTCCCAGAATAGCAGTCCCACAAGATATCGCTTCCTCCAATCTGCTCTCTCCCATACCTTCTCCCATACCCCCATCGACTTTTCCATTAGAGGAAGGTGAATCTTTGTGTCCCAATGCCTGCACATCTTATCTCCCAATTATAAGCAAAAGAGTATTAATAATAGTATTTATATATATTTGAAACATTTAATGTTAAGACCTCGAATTTCAGATCCATTTCCTTCCTCCTTGTCACCCATTCCCTCTGGGGAGATAAGTAATTCAGTATATGTTGTACATGTCTAGCTATGCAAAACATTATCATAGTAGATATATTGTACAAGGCTGCTTATAATTCCCTCCCACTCATCCCACCCCCCACCTGGTCCATTCCCTACATGATCCTGTCCCTCTTCTATAGTGGGTACTTCCAACCTCCCCTCACCCCAAGGATGCCCTCCCATCCATCATCCCTCCTCTCATCCCCCTTCCCCCTATCCTGCTGCAGGTTGAGATATCCCATTTAGTATGTATGTCATTTTCTCACTGAACCAAATTCAATGTGAATGTGGTTTTGCCTTTTTAGCCTTCCTTATTCTCCCCCTCCTTTGCACCCACTTCCCTACATGAGATAGTTTACCCTACCATGTCTCTCCCCATCTCCTCTTGCCACTTTCCTCTCTCACCTCATAATTTCATCCCTTGAGTACTCTCCCTTCCCAACAAAATCAACCTATGCCCTCCATCCATATATAACTGTAACCATATACACACACATTCACATATGTATTCGTATGACCACACCCTCTTCTTCCATTATTTTCATAGTGGGAAAGATATCATCAGTCACAGATATTGCTTTTCCACATAGGAATGTAAATAGTTCAACTTTGATAAGTTCCTTTTGATTTCTTTTCCCTGATTACCTTCTCAGGCATCTCTTGCTTCTTGTGTCTGGATGTCAAATTTTCTATTCAATTCTGGTTTTTTCCTCAAGAATGCTTGAAAGTCCTCTATTCCACTGAATGACCATATTTTCCCCTAAACAAAATACTCAGTTTTGCTGGGTAGGTGACCCTTGGGTTCATTCCCAGTTCTTTTGCCCTCTGGAACATCATATTCCATGCCCTTCGATCCCTCAGTGTAGAAGCTGCCAGGTCCTGGGCTATTCTGATTGTGTTTCCACAATATTGAAATTGTTTCTTCCTGGCTGCTTGGAGTATTTTCTCCTTGATCTGGGGATTCTGGAACCTGGCTATAATATTCCTGGGAGTTTTCTTTATGGGATCTTTTTCAGGAGGTGATCTGTGGATTCTTTCAACCTCTATTTTGCCCTCTGCATCTAAAACATCAGGGCAATTTTCCTTGAGAATTTCTTGAAGGGTGATTTCTAGGTTCTCTCCTTGATCATGGCTTTCAGGTAGTCCAATAATTTTTAAATTGTCTCTCCTGGATCTATTTTCCAGGTCAGTGGTTTTTCCCATGAGATATTTCACATTGCCTTCTAATCTTTCGTTTGTTTGGATCTGCTTAACAGCATCTTGATTTCTCATAAAGTCACTAGCTTCCATCTGCTCCAGTCTAACTCTGAAGGAATGAATCTCCTCAGTGAACTTTTGAGATTCTTTTTCCATCTGGCAAATTCGACTTTTCAAGGCATTCTTCTCCTCATTGCCCTTTTGGGCCTCCTTTGCCATTTGAGTTAGTCTATTTTTTAAGGTGTTGTTTTCCTCAGTCAGGCTGTTGACCCTCATTTCATACTTTGCCTGCATCCTTCTCATTTCTCTTTCCAATTTTTCCTCCACTTCTCTTATTTGATTTCTAAAGTCCTTCTTAAGGTCCTCTATGGCCTGCAACCCGCTCATGTTTTCCCCTGGGGCTTTTGGGGCAGGACTTCTGACCTCACAGTCCTTTTCCTGCTCTATGCCCCCAAAATAGGAGTCTAGGGTTGCATTTTTCTGTTTCCTCTGCCTTGGCATGTTGCCACTTAATTGCTTGACTTTTGGGCTTGTTGCCACACTATGGCTTTAAGGCCAGATAGAGGAATTTTCGTCCCGAACGTGTGGGGGGGCAACTTCCGTTTCTGGCAAGCTGTAAACCCACCTACAACTTCCACCCTAGATCACAATCCAGATCCAGGGAGGTTAAAGCAAGAGCGATTACCCCCCAAGACTGATCGCTGGATCTCCCCACGATTTGTAGGCTGGGAGCTGGAAATGCCTCTGAAAACTACACAGTGGCGTGTCTCCTCAGCAGCTTCTAGCCCCCAGAGGAGGGAGCTGACGCATTCCCCAAATACAGGTCCCAAAGTCCATAGGACACTAACCTCTTACTTTGTCCTAGGCAAGTCTATGTTGATAATTCTGGAGTCTCCACAGTTCCTGGTGTTCTGGGGTTCCTCCAGCCGGCTGCTGGCCCTGCCGCCCTGGGGCTAAAACCTCGGCTCACGTGGACCTGGGCTCGGCTCGGCTCCTGCGCTCTGCGCGCTGCCGGCTCCCAGACCACTGCGCTGGTCCTTCCTGCAGGGTGCTGGGCTGTCCTCAGCGGGAGGTTAGCTTCTCTGTGTCGTTCTGTGGGTGCTGGGGCTCCAGAAGATTTTCAGAGTCCTTTTTTACATAGTTTGTGGAGAATCTGGGGGCAGAGAGGCTTGGATGAGCTGTTTCTATTCCGCCATCTTGGCTCCGCCCCCTCTTGTATTGTATTTCAAGGTTTACTATAGTACATAGCACAGTGACTTGCTCAGGATCACACAGCTAGTAACTGTCTGAAGCCAAATTTGAGTTCAAGAAGAGGAATCTTACTGATTCCAGGACCAGTGCTCTGTCCACTGTACCCTTAAGCATAGTCCAAGATTTTCTTAGACAACAGAGAAGTAATAATAGTCTACATTTGCATACAACATTAAAAGTTACAAATCCTATTCTTGATAGCAAATCTGTTTGAATATTATTTTTCCACATTACAAAAGAAGAAATAGGCTCAGAGAGCTGAAGAATTTTGTCCATGGTCATATGACTAAAAGCTAGAAGAGCTCTTTGTTAAGCGTCACTTCTGAGCTTGTTCTGCTCCTTTATATTGTCTTTCTAGGTAATACACTACCCAATAGCATGATATAGTCAAAGAAATGGAAAGTCATAGTTAAGGAGTAGTGTACCTTTTAGGAGGTTGTGGACATAATTGGGCACCAATGTGGCATGCATTATCACACAAAACTGAAGGTCTAGGCAAACTTCTTTTAAAGATGAGGAAACCAAGGTTCATAGGGCCTTAATGGTTAGAAATTCTCCCTGTGATATTAGCTTCAAAGTTATATACAGTCTCTCCAAAATTTTAATGCAGTGTTAAACTTAAAATTTCACTGACACCCATTATTAGCCCAAGTGATCTCATTTCTTTTAACTTCTCAGTATGGATCTTTTATCTTTAAATTTAATTAAGCTGCTGTGAATGACTGAATGAATGAAATAACACATATGTAGTACTTATTTTGTTCCTAGCACTGTGCTTTTTGAAAAATATATTTATATTTTCAGACTATGCCATCTATTGAGATTTTGATGTTGGCAAAATGACCTAGGGATGGGGATTGCTATTGTTCTTTTGAATATTTTGATAAGTGACCTGAATGAATGTAAAAGTGACATGCTTATCAAATTTGTGGCTATGTGAATTTCAGACTGATAGCTAAAATTATGGATAGCCAAAAAAGAATTCCAAAGGAATGAACTTGACAATGGTTCAAAACTAATGAGATAAGTATTACTTATTTAGGTAATCAATAGTGATTCAGAGCATTTTTCATATGACTGTAGATAGCTTTAATTTCTTCATCCATACTGTAGTACTACTTATTCCAATACTTCAAGAGTTGTAATTTCATCCAAGTAGATAGGGATGGGAACAATCACTTATATAGCACCTACTATGTGCCAGGCACTCTGATAAGCAATTATTATAAACAAATGCTTTATTAACTTCTGTTTTACATCATTCATTTCCGCCAGATTTTGAGTTACAATTCCCCCCCCCCCTCATTTTTCCCCTACCCACCATCCCAGAATAGCAGTCCCACAAGATATCGCTTCCTCCAGTCTGCTCTCTCCCATATCTTCTCCCATACCCCCTTCATCTTTTCTATTAGAGCAAGGTGAATCTCTGTGCCCCGATGCCTGCACATCTTATCTCCCAAATACAAGCAGAAGAGTATTAATAATAGTATTTATATATATTTGAAACATGTAATTTTAAGACCTTGAATTTCAGATCCATTCCCTTCCTCCCTTGTCACCCATTCCCTCTGGGAAGATAAATAATTCAGTATATGTTGTACATGTCTAGCTATGCAAAACATTACCATAGTAGATATATTGTACAAGGCTGCTTATAATTCCCTCCCACTCATCCCACCCCCCACCTGGTCCATTCCCTACTTGATCCTGTCCCTCTTCTATACTGGGTACTTCCAACCTCCCCTCCCCCCAAGAATGCTCTCCCATCCATCATCTCTCCTCTAATCTCCCTTCCCCCTATTTTCCTGCAGGTTGAGATATCCCATTTAGTATGTAGGTCATTCTCTCTCTGAACCAAATTCAGTGAGAATATGATTTTGCTTTTTTGCTTTCCAATTCTTTGCCTCCCCTGCAGCCACATCCCCTTGCTTCTTCTATATGAGATAGTTTACCCTACCCTGTCTCTCCCCATCTCCTCTTGCCACTTTCCTCTCTCACCTCATAATTTCACCCCTTAAGTATCATCCCTTCCCGAAAAATTCAACCTATGCCCTCTGTCCATGTATAACTGTAAACATGTATACACACATTCACATATATATTCATATCACCATACACCCTTCTTCTATTATTTTCCTACTGAGAGAGGTTTCATCAGATACAGTTATTGCTTTTCCATGTAGGAATGTAAATAGGTCAACTTTGATAAGTTCCTTTTGATTTCTTTTCCCTGATTACCTTCTCAGGCATCTCTTGCTTCTTGTGTCTGGATGTCAAATTTTCAATTAAACTGGTTTTTTCCTCGCTTGAAGTCCTCTATTCCACTGAATGAGCATAGTTTCCCCTGAAACAAAAGACTCAGTTTTGCTGGGTAGGTGACCCTTGGTTTTAATCCCAGCTCTTTTGCCCTCAGGAATATTGTATTCCATGCCCTTGAATTTCTTGAAGGGTGATTTCTAGGTTCTTTCTTTGATCATGGCTTTCAGGTAGTCCAATAATTTGTAAATTGTCTCTCCTGGATCTATTTTCCTGGTCAGTGGTTTTTCCCATGAGACATTTCACATTGCCTTCTATTCTCTTTCATTTGTTTGGATCTGCTTAACAGCATCTTGATTTCTCATAAAGTCATTAGCTTCCATTTGCTCCAGTCTAACTCTGAAGGAATGAATCTCCTCAATGAGCTTTTGAGATTCTTTTTCCATCTGGAAAAATTGCCTTTTTAAGGCATTCTTCTCCTCATTGCCCTTTTGGGCCTCCTTTGCCATTTGAGTTAGTCTATTTTTTAAGGTGTTGTTTTCCTCTGTCAGACTGTTGACCCTCATTTCATACTTTTCCTGCATCCTTCTCTTTTCTCTTCCCAATTTTTCCTCCACTTCTCTTATTTGATTTTTAAATTCCTTCTTAAGATCCTCTATGGCCTGTAACCCCCTCATATTTTCCTTTGGGGCTTTTGGAGCAGGATTTCTGACCTCACAGTCCTCTTACTGTTCCCTGCTTCGATCTTCTTTGCCCCCCAAATAGGAGTCTAATGTTTCATTTTTATGTTTATTTTGTTTCCTTTGTCTTGACATGTTGCAACTTAATTGCTTGACTTTTGAGCTTGTTGCAACAGTAGGACTCTGCCACCAGACAGGAGAGCTTTCCTCCAGAACCTTGGGGTCTTCACAGCTTTCTGGCAAGCTGGATCCCCACCCCAGACCTCCCCCCCAGATCACAATCCAGATCCAGGGAGGTTAAAGCAAGAGTGATTACCCCCCCCCCTCCCCAAGACTGATCGCTGTATCTCCCTACAGTTTGAAGGCTAGGAGCTGGAGCTGCCACTGAAAACTACAAAATGGTGTGTCTCCTTAGCAGCTTCTAGCCTCCAGGTGAGGAAGCCGATGCGTTCCCCAAATACTGGTCCCAAAGTCCATAGGGCATTAACCTCTCACTTTGTCCTAGGCATATCTGAATTGATAATTCTGGAATTTCCACAGCTGCTGGTGTTCTGGGGTCCCTCCAGCTGGCTGCTGGCCCAGCTGCCCTGGGGCTAAAACCGAGTGAGACCTGGGCCCGCTCACTGCCCGCTGTGCTGCCGGCTCCCAGACCACTGCGCTGGTCCTTCCTACAGGGCTCCTGGGCTGTCCTCAGCGGGAGGTTAGCTTCTCTGTGTCGTTCTGTGGGTGCTGGGGTTCCAGAAGTTGTTCAGAGTCCCCTTTTACATAGTTTGGAGGTAATCTGGGGGGAGAGTGCCTTGGATGTGCTGTTTCTATTCTGCCATCTTGGCTCTGCCCCCCCGATAAGCAATTTTTTTAAAGAAATATTATTTCATTTGATCCTTACAACAATGCTGCAAAGAAAGTGTTATTATTATACCTTTTTAATAGTCAAGGAAAATGGGGTAGAGAGAGGTTAATTAACTTGCCCAGGGTCACACAGGTAGTAAATCTGATGTTAGATTTGAACTGAGGACTTCCTGACTCCAGGCCCAGCGCAGAGCAATATCCATAGGACCACTAGCTTCCTCTGTGCATTCAAATGGTTACCCTTTCACACTTTAGTAGATGTTTTAAGTATTTGGCATGACCTTCCCCTGCCCCAAAATCATCATGCTATGATCAATGGCTATTGCGGTTAAATAAGTTGTTCCTAGGAAGAATGTCATTGTGATGATATCAGAGCCTTCCAACTTGGCAAAAGCTTCAAGAACATATTTTACATTCACTTAGCTGTAGAGGTCACCTCCCCACCAAAATTAAGCATCTGAGTAGTGTTTTACAGAAGGGAGATTAAATTGAAAAGAGATCAAGTTAAAGTCCTACAGTTGGGTTTCTAAATTAAGTTGCACAAATACAAGATGTGAGAGGAATGTTCCTGTGAACAATAGCTGATGTTCTTATTGAGTTCCAAGCTCAAAATGAATCAACAGTATGATTTAACAGTTAAGCAACAGCAACAAAAACCATATAATAATAATAATTAATAATGATAAAATCATTAGTTCTCATGCTGCTTTAATTAAAGTAGATTCCCTAGGATAAAGAATGGAATAGTCCCATCATACTCTGCCTTGATCTGACTGCATCACAAGTGTTATACTCAGTTTTTCACACTAAATTTTTGAAGGGCATGGGCAAGCAGGATCATGTACAAAGTTGGGTGATGAGGATGGTCAAGGGACTTGAACCTATGCTAAACGGAAGTTTAAGGATCTGGATACATTTTGTCCAGAGAAAAGAGGAACTAGAAAGGAAATAATAAATATCTTCCAGTATTTGAAGGACAGTTAATATGAAAGAAAGATCCAATTCATTTTGTCTAATCTCAAAAGGCAGAACTAGGGAGAATAAGTGAAAGTTACAGCGAGTCAGAATCATTCTCCATGTACAGAAAGAATACAATAAACAACAAGGAAGGAAATAAGCATTTATTAATTATATTATGTATTAAGTTCTATATTAAGAGCTTTGCAAATATTATCTCACTTAATCCTCAAAACAACCCTACACTATAATTGCTAATATTATCTTCATTTTACAGTTGGGGAAACTGAAGCAGACAGAAGTTAAATGACTTACCCAGGATCACACAGTAAGTCTTTCAGGCCAAACTGGAAGTCAGTTCTTCTTGACTCCAGGCACGAAGTTCTATCCATTATGCCACATGTTGTTCTTTAGTCGTTTCAGTTATGTCCAACTCTTTGTGACTCCATTTGGGGTTTTCTTGGCAAAGATCCTGGAGTGGTTTGCCACTTCTTTCTCCAGCTCATTTTATAAGAGGAGGAAGTTGAAGCAAATAGGGTTAAGTTACTTGTCCAGGATTACACAGCTAGGAAGTGTCTGAGGCCAGACTTGAACTCAGGAAGATGAGTCTTCCTGATTCTAGGTCTGATACTTCATCCACTGCACCATTAAGCCATCTAGCTGACAACATTTAAAACAACATTTCATAACAATTAGAAATATGTACACATGGAATTGGCTACCCAATGTGCCCATCACTGTAGAGATTCAGGGAAATGCTGAATGATCACTTGCGACAGATATTGTAGGCAGTACTCCTGTTATTTAGTATTCTACTGAAAGTAATAAGATCTAGTATTTCATTGTATACTATCTTGCTTCCTTTTGTTTATTTAAATTTTTATCCGTCCAAAATTTCAAATTATGTCCTTCTTAATTAAATGTTTTAGAATTTGGTGAATGAATCTGAATCTTCACCGAAATTATCAGTTTAGAATTAGACTTTATTCAATTCATAAAGACTTCTGAGAGACAGTAGGTACATTTCTTTTGAGTTATTCCATTTGAAAATTCATGCTTGCAGTGATCATTCTTGGTTGGGAGAAAGATTGATGAATCATACTTCCTCTTAGCAGTAAGGTGAATGTGTGCGGGAGATTATAGGTCACCAATATTACATACGCTGTCGGGTACAATTATTTTGTCATATAGTTTTGTTGAAATATTTTCCTAGTTAGGGAGGTTCCACTTTGGGAGTTGGAGATATCAAGAAACAGCTGTAATGTTAAAAATACATAAAATATGTTAGCACAATGTTGAAAAATATTTGTAATTTCATTGTTTTAGTAGTGTCTTGTTTGAGGGACCAGTCTTTCAATGGGAAAGACAGTCATTTTGAAAATTAAAGTCTTAAGGTGTGGACATAGCTTGCTTAACAAATAGATGAATGCCTTGGAAGTTACTTGTTAAAATATAATAACCAATATTTTAAAAGCATTATCAGATGCACAAAGCATTTTCCTTATGACACCCCTAGAAGACATGAAGTGCATATATCATCTCCATTTTACAGATAAGAGAACTGCCACACAGTCAATAAATGTTTGATGCAAACTCAGATCTCCTAATTAAAAAAACAGTGTTCCTTCCACTTTATTACTCTATATTTCCAGATCTAAAATAGCTGACTATTAATGTCTTTTACCACTGATTTCTTTTTTAAATGGAGGTTTTTCTTGTTGAAAGAAAATTCACTCATATTAAAATCATATTATATGTAAGAGGTCCTTTAAAATTACACATTTTAAGGGAAAGTAATTGTCAGCTGAAACCTTTACAATTTGGCTCCAGGCTCATTTTAAAGACTAACTCCAGATTATATCCCCTCACATACCATGTGTGGTACCCAAACTAAGGTTTTTATTTTTGTACGCAATGTTATAAACCTCTCATTCTTGAATTTCCCCTCATATGTAATTCCTCCTAAATCTTCATCCTCATCCACCTTCCAGTTTCTCCAGTACCCAGTACCCTTACCCTGGATCCACTTTCTTCCCTGACTAATCTTCATCCTGTAGTCAACATAATGCTATTCTTTACTATTCCATCCCTTGGTCCCTTGTCCAATAGGCTCTCAAGCTTTGCTAAAGCCAAACTCTGGTTGCATTTCACCATTAGCAGTTTTTCTGATTCTGTTTGCACATGCTACTGAATAGTTAGCAATCCCTAATAGTGTTGACTGGATCCATTACAAATATATGTTTTTAATTCTCAACCTACAGCAGTGAGAAAATTCTTCAATTCCCTGAAAGATACTCTCTTGCATTCCTCAAAACAGAAGTTCTAGATTTTTTCTTCAATCTTCATTCCCTTCTGATATATCTTCTCACCAGAGGACCTCATCTCAAAGTTTACTGAGACAATAGAGACCAATCAGTGAGCTCATTCTTCTCCTCCTTTCAATTTTCTGAAACCCTTCAACACCATCACCTATCCTTTCCTTTACTCTAGTTTCTGATGAAAGGTGGCCTTTTTCTAATCAAGATACATCCCTTTCCTCATTCTATCCCTTTCTGTCTTCTCTGGAAGAACCCTTACAATCATTCCCTCCTTCTCTATACACTCTATACAACTACACATATTCAGGTTTTCACTTTGATAGTCTAATCTCCTTGAGGGCAGGGACTCTTTTATTTTCTCTTTGCCTAGACTTTGAAAACCTAGGGTCATGTGATCAATGAAGAATTATTTTTAAGAATTCTTAAATTAAATGGACAGCTTTATAAGTACAGAATGAAATTAGTTCTCTGAAAAAATGCATTTTTATTTTTTAAAAATTTTTTAACTTCTGGTTTACAACATTCATTTCAGTCAGATTTAGAGTTACAGTTTTTTCCCCATTTTCCCCCTACCTGCCACCCAGAATAGCAGTCCCACAGGATATCCCCTGATCCAATCTGCTCTCTCCCATATCTTCTCTCATACCCCTTCGACTTTTTCAGTAAGGCAAGATGAATCACTGTGCCCCTATGCCTGTATATCTTATTTCCCAATTATATGTAAAGTAGTATTAATAATAGTATTTCTATATTTTTACACATTTTATTTTAAAACTTTGAATTACAGATTCATTTCTTTCCTCCCTTGTCACCCACCCTTACTGGGAAGATAAGCAATTCAGTATATGTTGTGCATGTGTAGCTATGTAAAACATTACCATATTAGATATATTATAAAAGACTGCCTATTTTTCCCTCCCTCCTATCCAACTTCCCACTTGGTCTATTCCCTACTTTGATCTTGTCCCTTTTCACAAGTGGGTGCTTCAGACTTCCCTCTCCCCCTTCCTTCCTGCCCTCCCTTCCATCATCCCCTCTCTCATCCCCTTCCCCCCTACTCTCCTGTAGGGTGAGATATCCCATTTAGTATGTATATCATTCTCTTCCTGAGCCAAATTCAATGAGAATATGGTTTTGCCTTTTTGCCTTCCTCTTCTTCCCCTCCCTTGCAACCTCTTCTCCTTGCCTCTTCTATATAAGATAGTTTACCCCTTTCTGTCTCTGCCCATCTCCTTTCCTTATATTTCTCTCTAACCTCTTAATTCCACCTTTTAAGTATCATCCTTTCCTATTAAATTTGACCTCTGTCCTCTATCTGTGTATACCTGTAAACGTATATACACACATTCACATATGTATTCATATGCTCATATACCCTTCTTCTATTTTCATACTAAGAAAGGTTTCATCTGTTTCAGTTATTATTTTTCCATGTATGAATCTAAATAGTTCAATTTTGATAAGTTCCTTTTGATTTCTTTTCCCTGTTTACCTTCTCAAGCATCTCTTGCTTCTTGTGTCTGAATGTCAAATTTTCTATTCAACTCTGGTTTTTTCCTGAAGAATGCTTGAAAGTTCTCTGTTCCACTGAATGACCATATCTTCCCCTGGAACAAGATACTCAATTTTGCTGGGTAGGTGATTCTTGGTTTTAATCCTAGGTCTTTTGCCCTCTGGAATATCATATTCCACGCCCTTCTTCCCCCCAGGGGAAGAAGCTGATGTACCCCTAAATACTGGTCCGAAAGTCCAAAGGGCACTAACCTCTCAGTTTGTCCTAGGCATCTATGTGTTGGTAATTCTAGAAACCCCACAGCTTCTGGTGTTCTGGGTTCCCTCCAGCTGGCTACTGGTCTGGCTGCCCTGGGGCTAAAACCTGTGACTCTCATGGTCCTGGGCTTGGTTCCTAGAGCACTGTGCTGGCCGCTCTCTGTGGGGCTGCCAGGCTGTTCTCAGTGGGGGGCGGGGGGATGGGGGTAGGGGTGGGAGTGGTTAGCTTCTCTGTGTCATTTTGTGGGTTCTGGAGTTCTAGAGGTTGTTTAGAGTCTCCTTTTACATAACTTTGAATTGGTGTGGGCTGGAGCACTGTGGAAGTGCTGTTTCTACTCCGCCATTTTGGCTCTACCCCCAAAAAAGGCATTTTTATCATTAGAATGGCGATATTTAATAGACTGTGAATAATTTTGTAACAACTTTGTAGCACTTAAGGCACCATCATCTCAGATATAACACCCCCAAGAAAAGATACTGAATGTTCAAAATCTGAACCAGCAATATAGGCTTAAAACTTTAGCATATGAGCCTCAATTGATAAATTTCCTTTTTCTAATTGGCCTTAACAGTAACAAAAGTAGCAACAACTGGGACGGTTAGGTGGCATAGTGAGAAAGAGCGCCAGCCTCAGACTTTGGATGACCCGGGATTGAATCCGGCCTAAGAAAATGAGCACCCACACATAAATAATGACTAGCTGTGTAACCCAATTGCTTTAAAAAAAAAAAAAAAGAAGAAGAAAAGTAGCAACAGAACATTTCAATGAATAATCTTGGTATACTGTCCAATCAATATATAAAACATCAGTGGGAATAGGGAACATGCATAATAGCATATATGAAGGGTCACACTGGTCATAAATATCAATGATCAGATTACAAGTATAGAGGAATAAATATGTAGAAAGCCTGTATAGCCAATGCGTATACAGGAAGGAGTAAGACATCTTTTGGATACTTCCCAGGTCTTCTGGTAATGCAATTTTGCTGCTGTCTATTCTAGCTGGGTTTTTCTCTTTCTGGAGTTGCTAATCATTTAATACAGAAACACTGATCCTCCTATTTAGGCAAAGCATTGAACATTTTGGCAAGTTTCATAGTGTCCTTCTGTAGGAAGCTTCTGGGCTTCATCTCTTCAGGGCACCACTGACCCATTTTTTTCATTTAATAGAGTGTAGTAATTAGAAAGTCTTTCTCTGATAAGAGCAGGTGGATAAAATTTTAATTGCAATAACTATAGCTGATTAAAGGCCTTAGAAAAGTAATGAGGTAGAGTGCCCCAAACTAAGATTAAATATGTTCTTTTTACTCTTTCCTATTATAAGAATCTAAAGCATTATTCCAAACCTCTGTCTGATTTAGGGCTAGAAAGTTCCTTTTAACTTCCATTATTTCTGGATTCCCAAACTGCATTCTCCTTCAAATCATTTTAAAAAGTGTGGTAAAGGAAATTATAAAGGGTTGAGGGTCTGAGACAAAGTGGTTTTCCTCAATTTCCCAAGACTCTTTGGATCTTGTTATTCAAACTAAATACTAAAAACATTTTTTTTTTAAGATGCTAAATTGCTGGGAGCCTATCACCAAGTTCCTCAAATTATTTATTCCAAATTCTTGACTTTTATATGCAAATGAGGGCAGCAATAGACCTCCCAAGCCTTCTGACATAGGCCAATAAATAAAACAACATGGTTATATCATTAGGATCATGCCAAAATAAAATTTAAAAAGTTAAAGTGTGTTCATAACATAGTATTTGCAAACAAGCCTATATATATACATATATATATGTGTGTGTGTGTGTGTGTGTGTGTGTGTGTGTGTATGTATATATACATATATATGTATACACAAACACACACACACATATATATGTATATGTATATATATATATATATTTTTTTTTTTTTTTTTGAGGATAATTGGGGTTAAGTGACTTGCTCAAGTTCACACAGCTAGAAAGTGTAAAGTGTCCGAGGTCAAATTTCAGCTAAGGTTCTACTAACTCCAGGGCCAGTGCTCTATTCACTGTGCAACCTTGCTGCCCCTGACAACACTATATTTTTAAGGGAAGTAACAATAGCTTATAACAATAACATGTAATTGAAATCTTGCCATAGTACTGCTTCAAACTTTGAAGAAAAACGTGGCTTTGGATCATTGAATTTGTTCCATTTTTCAATTCAAATAGAAATTTCAGTGAAATATTTAATTATAAAATAAATAAAGCACAGGGGCAGCTAGGTGGCGCAGTGAGTAGAGTGCCGGCCCTGGAGTAAGAAGGACCTGCGTTTGGATCCTGCCTCAGACACTTAACCCACACAAACAAAAACCTAGCCGTGTGACCTTGGGCAAGTTACTTAACCCCAATTGCCCTAAAGGGGCGGCTAGGTGGCGTAGTGAGTAAGAGCACCGGCCTCGGAGTTTGGATGACCCGAGATCAGATCTGGCCTCAGAAAATGAGCACCCACGCATAAATCAAATGACTAGCTGTGTAACCTTGAGCAAGTTACTTAACCCCAATTGCTTTAAAAAAATAAATAAATAAATAAATAAAGCACAAAAATCTTTTCATTATGAAAAGGCATGCAAATAAAATTAATGCATGAAAGCAGAGAACCTTAGGAAGCAGATTGTACACTTACAGGTAAACATAAAGCATATCTAAGGTCCCTTCCAGAGGGATAGCCTATATTAACTTGGGGGGAGGGAAGGTTCACAAAAGTTTTCATATATGAAGTTTTATATTAGATGTGTTTTGAATTCTTGGAGGCAGAGGTAAGGAAGGATTGCTCTCCATGCATGGATGACTGCCTAATCAAAATGACAAGAGCTGGGTGACTGAATTGCCATGAATAGAGAATCATTCACCAGACAGTTGACCAGAATGAATAGCACATGAAGAGGAATGATGTGAAATAAGGCAAGGAAAACTGTGGAATTTTTTGTTGTTGTTCTTTTTGTGCTTGTTTTATATTAGAATTAACTCAAGTTTTTCTGAATAGGGATTTTGACTTAGGGGCATCTTCATTTTAGGAATATCAATTTGAGAGGTGTGTGGAGAATGAATTTAGGAGCCTGTTGCAATAATTCAGGTGAGAGATGATGAAGGCATGAAGTAGGGTGAAGGGTAAATATGTGAAGAAAAAGTGATGTATATGTTGCAAGATATATGAACATATATATGCATATATATATATATATATAATGATTATTTTTAGTTTACAGCATTCATTTCCACAAGATTATGAGCTACAAATTTTCTCCCCATCTGTCCCCTACCCACCACCCCAAAATAGACATCCCACTGAATTCCCCCTATCTCCTCCCTCCCATATCCTCCTCTGACTTTCTGGTAGGGCAAGATGGATCTCCATGCCCCAGTGCTTGCATAACTTATTTCCTAGTTGCATATATATATATATATATATATATATATATATATATATAAATATTTGATTTAAAACTTTGCATTCCAGATTCTTTCCCTTCTTGCCTCATCATGTACCCTAACTGGGAAGATAAGGAATTCAGTATAGGTTGTATTTGTGTAGTTACTCAAACATTTCCATAGTGGATATACTGTGAAAGATTGACTATATTTCCCTCCATCCTATACTGCTACCCCCTTGTTCTATTTTCTATTTTGATCCAGTCCTTTTTTCAAAATTGTGTCCTTCTAACTACCTTCTCCCCACATCTGCCCTCCCTTCTATCATCCCCTGTTTTATTCGCTTGACTCCTACTTTCATGTAGGGTAAGATACCCAATTTAGTGTGTATGTTATTCCCTCTTTAAGCCAAATTCAATGAGAGTAAGGTTGACCCATTCCCTTTTGTCTTCCTGTTCTTCTTCTCTATTGTAACAGTTTTCCCTTGCCTCTTTTTATATGAGATATTTGACCATGTACTGTCTCTCCCTATCTCCTCTCATTATGGTCCCCTCTCACCTCTCAATTTCACTTTTTAAGTATCATCCCTTTCTATTCAATTGTTCTTGTATAATCTCTTGCGGATATAACCCTAGAAGTGGTATTGCTGAGTCAAAGGGTATGAAATTATTTATAGCCCTTTGGGCATAATTCCACATTGTTTTCCAGAATGGCTGGATAAGTTCACAATTCCACCAGCAATGCATTAGTGTTCCAATTTGCCCACATCCTCTCCAGCATTTGGCATTTTCCTGTTTTGTCATCTTAGCCAATCTGACTGGTGAGATGTGGTACCTCAGAGTTGTTTTGATTTGCATTTCTCTTATCAATAGTGATTTAGAGCATTTCTTCATATGCTTATAGATATCTTTAATTTCTTTCTCTGAAAACTGCCTGTTCATATCCTTTGATCATTTATTAATTGGGGAATGACTTGTATTCTTATAGATTTGACTGAATTCTCTGTATATTTTAGAAATGAGTCCTTTATCAGAGACATAGGTTGTAAAAATTTTTCCCAATTTCCTACCTCCCTCTTAATCTTGGTTACACTGGTTGTGTTTGTATAGAAGGTTTTCAATTTAATGTAATCAAAATTATCCATTATGCATTTTATAATGCTCTCTAATTCTTGTTTGGTCATAAAGTCTTTCCCTCTCCACAAATCTGACAGGTAAACTTGAATGTCGAATTTTCTACTTAACTGTTTTTTTCATCAAAGATGCTTGAAGGCCCTCTATTTCATTGAATGACTATATTGTTCCCTGAAACATGATACTTAGTTTTGCTGGGTATGTGATTCTTGGTTTTAAGCCTAGCTCCTTTGACCTCTGGAATATCATATTCCAAGCCCTTTGATCCCTTAATGTAGAAGCTGCTAGATCTTGTGTTATCCTTATTTTGTTTCCACAATATTTAAATTCTTTCTCCTTGTCTACTTGTAATATTTTCTCCTTGATGTGGGAACTCCAGCATAGTCCTATAATATTCCTAGGAGTTTTCTTTTGGGGATCTTTTTCAAGAGGTGATTGGTGAATTCTTTCAATTTCTATTTTACCCACTCATTCTGAAATATCAGGGCAATTTTCCTTGAGAATTTCTTTAAGGATGATTTCTAGGTTCTTTTTTTGATCATGGCTTTCAGGTAGTCCAATAATTTTTAAATTATCTCTCCTGGATCTATTTTCCAGTTCAGTGGTTTTTCCAATGAGATATTTCACATGGCGTTCTATGTTTTCATTTTTTGGCATCTCACTTTCTCTTTGGCATTTGGAGGTTGATAATTCTGGAAACTGCCACAGCTGCTGGTGATCCACTTCCAGAAATCTGCTCCAGCAACTGCTGATTAGTGTTACCCTGGGGGTAAAACCAGATGCCCACACAGGGCTGGGCTTGGGTCCCAGCATGCTGCTGTGGGCTCTTCCTATCTGCCTGCTGGGCTGCCTTCAGTGTTGCCTTGTTTCTCTCTGGCCCTTTGTGCATTATGTAGCTCTCAAATTTGTTTAGAATCATATTTTATAGGTATCTGAGGTGGTTATGAGGGGAGCTCATGGAGCTTTGCTGCTTCTATGCTGCCATCTTGGCTCTGCATCTAGGAACATATAATTGGCAAGGTTTAATAACAAGAGATGTCAGGGAGGATTTTTAGGGTTAAAACCTGGATGACTGGGAGGATGGTGATAACTTGGATAAGGTAGGTTTTGAGAGAAACATAATGAGAGTTTTAATATGTAAAATTTGAGATGCCTGAAGGATAAACAAATGCAAAAGTACTGTAAGCAGTTAGTAATATGGGGCAGCTAGGTGGCACAGTACTGGGCCTGAAGTAAAGAAGACTTTTCTTCCTTAGTCAAATCTGGCCTCAGATACTTCCTAGCTCTGTGAGCCTGGACAAGTCACTTAACCTTGTTTGCCCCAGTTCTCATCTATGAAATGGACTGGAGAAGGAGATGGGAAACCACTCTAATATCTGTCTAGAAAAGCCCAAATGGGGTCATGCAGACTGATAACAACCAAACAACAACTAAGTTAATAGTAAAGAACTGGAGTTCAAGCCAATAGATACTGATGAGATCACTAAGGGAAAGAGTATAGTGAGAGAAGATATGATGGGTTTGGATATACCCTAGAGGACCCAGGACAGAGTCTGTACAAAGATTAGCTTATACATACAGGACAATCTTAACTATCAGTCACATCATAGACATCTCCAGCCATGATGTCTTTAATCAATACATCATCATCTCCACTTCCTTCCTACGGGAAAATTGGACTCTGCCCCTAGAAATCTGCCCTGGATTTTGACAGGTGAGTTTGGGCATTATCTTGTTTGTTTTCATGCCTTAAAAATGCTTTCTAAATATTCCTAGGAATAATGTCACCCCCTTTTTGAGTACTCCTTTAGGTAGGGCTTTTTCCCACTTTTTGAGGGAAGAAATTATCTAATATACTTTTATTTATATATCCAGTGATTATCACAAGGCAGGACACATGAGATGACCAAAGAGAAATATTGGTTCTTATGTAGAAATACCCTCTAGATACAATTCTTTTAAAGTGATAAGTCTGGGATGACTAGGTGGAGCAGGGAATAGAGAACCAGGCCTGGAATCAGGAGGACCTGAGTTCAAATTCAGCCTCAGACACTTAACACTTACTAGCCATGTGACCTTGTACAAGTCACTTAACCCCTATTGCCCTTCTTTTCCCCCTCCAAAAAGCAAAAATAAAAAATTGATAAGGCTGCCAGGAAAGGGTTGTCTTACACCTATTGAACCAAAGGAGAAATGAGGTCAAGCCTTTGATTCTAGCAAACCTGTTCGAGTTTCTAGACAGTTAGAAAGTATTCAACAAGAAAACTGTTGAAATTCAGATTTCCTACAGTCCACTCATTCTATCCAGAGGCTTTTTTTTCTTTGCCAAGTTAAAGAGAGAAATTTGACCCTGACTATTCCTGGAGGCCATGGCTAATCTAATTTATCCTCAGTGGTACTCCACAAGTGAGCTTTATTTGAGCCTTTTATGCAGGCCTGCTGTCTTATTACATTCTACAGAAAGTCTTGCCTCCTTGAAAGTGCATTATTCAATTCCACTGCAACAGGAGCATCATGTGTATTAAATAAAAGAATAGTGACATTAGCTGAAAAACCCTCAAAATAAATATTGAATACTGTTTACAGAAATGCTACCCAGTTGTGGAAAAAATATCACTGTCTAAAGGGCTTTCATTGAGATAGTCCACAAATTTCTAGCCTAGAACTTGCTTTTAAAGCTCTTCGGATGCTGGCTTCCTTTTATCTTTCTGGGCTCCTTGAACATTATTCCCCTTGAAATACTCTATAGTTCAGCTGTTCTTCACAGATTACAGACCACTTCCCTTCTTTATGCCTTTGCATTGGCCATCTTTCATGCCTGGAATTCTCTCTCTCTTTACCTCTGCCTTTCAGAATTCCTGACTTTCTTTAAGATATACCTCAAATGCTGCCTTCTGCAAGAAGCCTTTCTGATTCTCCTAGTTGTAGGTCTCTTCCTTCTAAGGTTCCCTAACAACTTCTCTGCATGTATCATGTATTTTCACACAGTTTGTTTCCCTCCTCTCCCTTTTTCTCCCCTCGCCTCCACTGTTCTCCTATCTAATGTGACATACATTCCAACAGACATTCTAAACTATATAGACACACACAATCCCCTTCAGCCACACACACATCTTTCATCATACTTGCATGCATGTAAAATTTGACATGACTACATAGGTTTAGGTTTTTAAGGCTATCATTTGACAAACCCTTTGCGAACTAGATGCTATGACTGAAAGTAAAATAACTGGATAAATGAAAACTGTTACCTGTTTTTTGATTGAGTGGGTCTGTTGTTTAGGATTTCCTCAAGTATATGGCTCTTGAAATGAGGGTAGGGTGGTGGAGCCAAGATGGCGGAGTAGAAACAGCTCGTCCAAGCCACTCTGCCCCCAGATTCCTCCAAAACTATGTAAAAGGGGACTCTGAACAACTTCTGGAGCCCCAGCACCCACAGAACGACACAGAGAAGCTAACCTCCCACTGAGGACAGCCCAGCAGCCCTGCAGGAAGGACCAGCACAGCAGTCTGGGACCTGGAAGCGCACAGCACACAGAGCACAGGAGCCGAGCTGAGCCCACGTCCCCGTGAGCCGAGATTTTAGTCCCAGGGTGGCAGGTCCAGCAGCCGGCTGGAGGAACCCCAGAACACCAGGAGCTGTGGCGACTCCAGAATTATCAACATAGACATGCCTAGGACAAAGTAAGAAGTTAGTGTCCTATGGACTTTGGGACTGGTATTTAGGGAATGCATCGGCTCCTTCCCCTGGGGGCTAGAAGCCGCTGAGGAGACACACCATTTTGTAGTTTTCAGAGGCAGCTCCAGCTCCTGGCCTGCAAATTGTAGGAAGATCCAGCGATCAGTCTCGGGGGTAATCGCTCTTGCTTTAACCTCCCTGGATCTGGATTGTGATCTAGGGTAGAAGTTGTGGGTGGGTTTACAGCTTGCAAGAAACGGAAGTTGCCCCCCACACGTTCGGGATGAAAATTCCTCTATCTGGCCTTAAAGCCATAGTGTGGCAACAAGCCCAAAAGTCAAGCAATTAAGTGGCAACATGCCAAGGCAAAGGAAACAGAAAAATGCAACCCTAGACTCCTATTTTGGGGGCATAGAGCGGGAAAAGGACTGTGAGGTCAGAAGTCCTGCTCCAAAAGCCCCAGGGGAAAACATGAGCGGGTTGCAGGCCATAGAGGACCTTAAGAAGGACTTTAAAAATAAAATAAGAGAAGTGGAGGAAAAATTAGAAAGAGAAATGAGAAGGATGCAGGCAAAGTATGAAATGAGGGTCAACAGCCTGACTGAGGAAAACAACACCTTAAAAAATAGACTAACTCAAATGGCAAAGGAGGCCCAAAAGGGCAATGAGGAGAAGAATGCCTTAAAAAGTCGAATTTGCCAGATGGAAAAAGAATCTCAAAAGTTCACTGAGGAGATTCATTCCTTCAGAGTTAGAGTGGAGAAAATGGAAGCTAATGACTTTATGAGAAATCAAGATGCTGTTAAGAAGATCCAAACAAATGAAAGATTAGAAGGCAATGCGAAATATATCATGGAAAAAACCACTGACCTGGAAAATAGATCCAGGAGAGACAATTAAAAATTATTGGACTACCTGAAAGCCATGATCAAAGAAAGAACCTAGAAATCACCCTTCAAGAAATTCTCAAGGAAAATTGCCCTGATGTTTTAGATCCAGAGGTCAAAATAGAGGTTGAAAGAATCCACCAATCACCTCCTGAAAAAGATCCCAAAAAGAAAACTCCCAGGAATATTATAGCCAGGTTCCAGAATCCCCAGATCAAGGAGAAAATACTACAAGCAGCCAGGAAGAAACAATTTCAATATTGTGGAAACACAATCAGAATAGCCCAGGACCTGGCAGCTTCTACACTGAGGGATCGAAGGGCATGGAATATGATATTCCAGAGGGCAAAAGAACTGGGAATGAACCCAAGGGTCACCTACCCAGCAAAACTGAGTATTTTGTTTCAGGGGAAAATATGGTCATTCAGTGCAATAGAGGACTTTCAAGCATTCTTGAGGAAAAAACCAGAATTGAATAGAAAATTTAACATCCAGACACAAGAAGCAAGAGATGCCTGAGAAAGTAATCAGGGAAAAGAAATCAAAAGGAACTTATCAAAGTTGAACTATTTACATTCCTATATGGAAAAGCAATAACTGTGACTGATGATATATTTCTCACTATGAAAATAATGGAAGAAGGGTGTGTGGTCATATGAATACATATGTGAATGTGTGTGTATATGGTTACAGTTATATATGGATAGAGGGCATAGGTTGAATTTGTTGGGAAGGGAGAATACTCAAGGGATGAAATTATGAGGTGAGAGAGGAAAGTGGCAAGAGGAGATGGGGAGAGACAGGGTAGGGTAAACTATCCCATGTAGAAGAAGCTAGGGGAAGTGGTTGCAAAGGAGGGGGAGAATAAGGAAGGCTAAAAAGGCAAAACTACATTCACATTGAATTTGGTTCAGGAGAAAATGACATACATACTAAATGGGATATCTCAACCTGCAGCAGAATAGGGGGAAGGTGGATGAGAGGAGGGATGATGGATGGGAGGGCATCCTTGGGGTGAGGGGAGGTTGGAAGTACCCACTATAGAAGAGGAACAGGATCAAGTAGGGAATGGACCAGGTGGGGGGTGGGATGAGTGGGAGGGAATTATAAGGAGCCTTGTACAATATATCTACTATGGTAATGTTTTGCATAGCTAGACATGTACAACATATACTGAATTACTTATCTTCCCAGAGGAAATGGGTGACAAGAGAGGAAGGAAATGGATCTGAAATTTGAGGTTTTAATATTAAATGTTTCAAATATATAAAAATACTATTATTAATACTCTTTTGCTTGTAATTGGGAGATAAGATGTGCAGGCATTGGGCCACAAAGATTCACCTTCCTCTAATGGAAAAGTCGAAGGGGGTACGGGAGAAGATATGGGAGAGAGCAGATTAGAGGAAGCGATATCTTGTGGGACTGCTATTCTGGGAGGTTGGGTAGGGGAATAATGGGGGAAAATGATTGTAACTCAAAATCTGACGGAAATGAATGATGTAAAACAGAAGTTAATAAAGCATTTGTTTAAAAAAATGAGGGTAGGTAGATAATTATTTATGTTTTTATATTGAAATACATAAATTTTTACTAGACTAACCAGTATAAATATTTAGCTAGTCATTAGTTGTTATGTATAAGAAAGTAATATAAAATTTAGAACAAGATTTAAAAAAATACAAATAATTAGGAACAATGTGGAACTTTATTGATGAAAGTTCAACTATTCTAATGATTTTTTAATCCAACCACATTTTCCCACCACAACTTAACAGGAAACAATTTTCATTTTGTCCCTAGTCTTCTCTTGGGTTAGAAGCATTTGGGAACTATGAATTGTTGAGAGTTATCAGGTATTTATTCAGTACTTCAGAAATGTATTGCTTTGTTTGTTCTGAGTCATTTTCATGTGCTTCTACCCTAGATATCAACAAATTGCATCATTTATTAGGAAGAAGACATTAAGTGACTCTTAGTGTGACCATTTCTTTCCAAGTATTCTTTTGATCTATCTAGTCCTTCCTTGGAGAATGTAAACTTGATACTTCATATGGCTTAATTTATGCTGGAAGAAGCAAGCTCTCCACATCCCTTACTCACAAATCAGGAGTCTGCAAGAAAAACTTGTGATGGTCTCTTTCCAATCCAAAAAAGATTTTCCTGGCAACCATGGTTAGATCATTGCTATTCTCCTTCATGATGAATAACCAATCTCCAATCTCTATTGAATGAATATTTTTTATAAAGCTTTGCCATTTTATAACTGTGAGTTGTTGTTGAGTCATTTTTCAATCATGTCTGACTTCTCATGACCTGACCTTCCACAGCAGCCCTTCTTTTAAATTTTAAGTGGGTCATTATTTTTTATCCCTTATGAACTATTTAAAACACATTTGAACAAGACATACATGGGTTTATAAATGGAAATAAAGACAATGTTGTCTCATACATGTAAAATGCATGAAAACAACCACAACCTACAAATCAACAATAGACTTTAGAAATAGCCAACCTACCAGTACACTTTCCTAGACATAGTCTACACATTACTCTATACACATATTTTCACATGCACAAATATTTTAATCAGGCATTTAAATATAAAGTATGAACAATGAGCTATATTTTTAACATTTAACTACCTTTTCATCCTTTGGTACAGAACAGCACATATCTCTAAAGGGTCAGACTAGTGTCTATTAGGTTGTCACCCTGCCCCATACACAGGTGGTAGTGGAAGACCCAACATTGTTCCTTTTTCTTATAGATAGAACAATGATTATAGCAGTAATTTCTCTATTTGCAGATTCAGATCCTCATTGATAGTTGTGGTTATGGTGGCAACTGAGGATCATTCCCCAGCTCAATTTTTTTTTTCATTTGAGCTATAGACCTCTAAATAGAAGCTTAGACAATTCATATAATTTCAGTTTACTTTATGTCATAAAACTACAAATTCATGGCTAGGCCAGACCTAGGTGAGTTGCTTTAAACACTGGTAGATTTTCTTCCAAGAAAGTCTGGAGACCATAAGAGCTTTCAAAAAGCTTTTTGTTCCTTAGCTACTTGCTTCAAGTAGGCTGTCCTCTGGGCCTTCTCCAGAATGTAATGGATACTTTCACTGGCAGTAGAGATGCCTTGGCACTATTTTCTGAACTCATCCCATCCCCAGGCAACTGTGACCAACTTTTTGGTTTCTTTTACATCATGGGTAACATGTAATTCCCAGGATGTGTTTCACCATTTCCTTTGCCTCCTGACACACATATCCAGAGATGCTCAACCCTGAAAATAACATTTGGGTCATCTTGTCTACCATCCTTCCAATTCAGGATTATTCCTTATATAGATCATATCTTTCAGGATTTGGAATACTTGTGATATTAGTGACTCAAGTGAAAAAGCTAACACCATTTCTTTTGGCAGGGAGCAGAGGCCAAAACTTGGCAGATTGAACTCTTGGGGTTCTGTCCTTGATTATTTTGCCTTGATTATTATAACTCAATCAGTCTTAAAAAGGTGCTTATTTGCATGGTCTATTCTCAAATATTTGCAGCTGTGTTACTATTTAGTTGAACTACTACCTTTATAATTAGCTCTGTTTTTTAATTATTGTGCATTTTTCTTTTAATTTCTTTCTCATCTTGTCTAGTATTTAGATGCTAATGCCTTCGTATAATGTTGCTTTCAGGTCATTTTATTAAAAATAGTCTTGGCTTCCATAAAATGTTTTTTTTCCTCTATAGGGTTAGTGGCATCATTTATTCAGATTCAACTTTAAACATGAAGAAGGGTAGATAAATGAGTGAATCAATGAAAAATAATATTTATCAAATATATACCATGTTCAAAACACTAAGGATACAAGAAAAGTAAGCCAGATTTTACTTTTGAGGAACTTTCATACTAATGGGGGAAAACCACACAAAAAGAAGCATTAGCTGTAAATCAGATAGAAAAACCCAATGGTCCTTAGTGTGTAGCAAAGCAAATGGTGTTTCATATTCTTTAATGTCATTTCCATTTATAAAACCATAATAATTTCTGTTACTGAATTATCCAATAGTGCCAATGTTTGTGATAGAGACTTGAGAGGCAAAATATTTCCTTCTAACCAAATATTTCCCACAACCACAAATTTGAAAATTCCATCAACAAAAGTTCTTTTCTTTGGATTCAATCAATCAACATGAATTTATTGGCTACCTACTTTTTGCCAGGCACTCGGATTAAGTTTGAATCTTTCCCTATACACAGTTAACTCATAATTTCTTAATGTTCCCAGAACTCTTCAAATTTTGCTGATGGCTAAAATCTTCAAGCCTCCATAAAAAGAGAAAGGGAAATAAATATTTATTAATTGCCTACTTTGTGCCAGACACTATACTAAGTACTTTAGAAATCTTATCTCATTTGATGCTCACAGCAGTTGTGGGAGGTAAGTATTATTATTCTTCTCATTTTTGCAGTCGAGGATAATGAGGCAAAAAAATTAAATGACCTGTCCAGGGGCACACAGTAAATGTCTGAGGCCAAATTTTAACTACATTCTTCTCGAGCCCAGATTGAGCACTGTATCATCTATGCCACCTTTCTGCCTTAAAATGCATTAATGTGAATATTTTATATAAAAACGGATTTACAAAGGATTACATATTTCATATCCAATTATTTGCTTTGTTTAATGCCAAAAGAATGTAACGTCACTGAGGGAAAGTAATGTATGTATTTTTTTAAGTTTCATAGTAGTGCCTGGCACATAGTAGGTATTGAAATAAAATTTGTATTCCATTGAATTTTTGAAGTTTTTGATCAATTCCAAAGGCAATAACTATATTTTAAATAAAGACTGTGTTTGGTAATGGGCATATTTCAAGTTAATTAAATTTTGTAGTATTTTATGTTTCTCCTAAAATAATTTTTAAAATATGTATTTTATTTATTTCTCTAAATATTTTCTAAATAAGTGTAAAAATTAACATTCATTCAAAAAATGTTCCAAACTCTCTTCCTCCTCTCCCATCCCTTCTCCCTTTATAATTTCTTATGAATTATACACATAAGGTCATGCAAAATATATTTTGCTATTAGAAATGCTGCAAAAGAACACAGATAAAAACCCAAGAGAAAATTTTAAAAGTTTTAAAAAAGGATGCTTAAATTTGCATTCAGAATTCATCAGTTCTCTCTCTGGAGGTGGATATAATTTTTCATCATGGGTCCTTTGGAATTGTCTTCAATCACTGTCTTAATCACAATAACGAAGTCTTTCATAGCTTATCACCCTTACAATATTGTTGGTATTATGTACAGTGTTCTCCTGGTTCTACTCACTTCATTTTGAATTAGTTTACATGAATTTTCCAAGGTTTTTCTGAAACCATCCTGCTTGTCATTTCTAATAGCACAATAGTACTTCATAACAATCATAAACCAAAACTTGTTCAGTCCTTCCCCAATTAATGTGTATCCCCTAAATTTCTCATTCTTTGCCACTACAAAAATAGCTACTATAAATTTTTGTACACTGTAATTTTACATTTTTTTAACTCTTTGTGATACAGACCTAGTAGTTTATTTTACTGGGTTTGGATGATTTTATAGCCCATTGTTGCCCATAATCTTAACATATTTGCATTTATGGCTACAATTCAGTACTTCATGGTTATACCTATGTCAGTTAGTCAGCAAACATTTACTAAGCACCTACTCTGTGCAGGGATTACAAAAAAGTCAAAAGTCTCTGCTCTTAAGGAGCTCATGGTCTAATGATTGAGATATCATGTCAACAATATGGAAAAACTCCATACAGACTATTTGGAAATAATAAACAAAGCAAAGCACTAGATTAAGAGAAATTGGGAAAGATGTCCTGTAGAAGATAAAATTTTAACAGTGACTTGAAGGAAGCCAGGGAGTTGAGGAGATGGAGGTGAGGAAGGAGAGTATTTCAAGGATGTGCGACAGTGAGTAGAAGTTCTCAGAGTCGAGTCAGGAGATGGAGTGTCTTGTTTGATGAACAATGAAGGAGATCAATGTCACTAGCAGAATATGTGAGGAACAGGTATAATAAGCCTAGAAATGTATGGGGGTGGGGCATATTATGAAAAATTTTGAACACTAAATAAAAGATTTTATATTTTATCTTGGAAGTGATAGGGAAGCCACTGGATTTTATTGAGTTGGTGGAGGGGGAAATACCATGTTCAGACTTCTTTAGGAGTATCCAGAGGAAGGGGAGGTGTGGTATGACATCCATAGATAATCATCACACTTCCATGTATTAAGAATACAATTTTCTGAGTTGCTGTGGTCAAAAAATAATAGTAATCTTTGTTGATGAACTTCTCTGACTTCTAATAAGGCTGATGCTAGTGAATGAATCTGTCACCAGATCTATACTTTAGAAACATTTCTATTTTGTTTTGACTCAACAAAGATTGCCCATTAACACCTTGTTAGAACAATGGAAAAGAACTTTAGTGAGCATCTTTGTGAATGTTTATGTGTAAATGTGTGTAGCTGAATGATCTAGGAACAACAAAATTTTTTGTAAATGTAATTTTATTGATATTTCTCTACTAAATTAAAAGCTCAATGTATGTTATTTTCTCTCATTTCAAATTTTGTAATTCAACAAAGTAGTGTTAATGTGAGTGAGATCCTTGAAATGAAATTCCTAATGTAAAAGCTATTTTTGTCTCTGTTGTATCCTCAGGGCCTTCTGTGTTACCTGGAACATAAGTACTTAATATATGTGTGTTATTTGATTGATATTTATTATCTTTGTTACCAAAGAAAATTTTGGATGAGAGTTCTAGGTTTGGAATCAAGAAGTCATGAATTCAAATCTTGTCTCAGACACTTACTAGCTTTTTGACCCTGAACAAATCACTTAATCTGTTTGTCTCCATCTACTCTATGGGAAAATGGGGATAATAGTACCTCCCTTGTAGGGCTGTTGTAAGGATCAAATGAGATAATATTTGTAAAGTTATTAGCATACTGCCTGGTACATAATAGGCATTATATAAATGCTTATTTCCTTCCCTTACCCCTTTCCATTCATTTATTTACTTCAGTGAATTTGTCATCTCATTGGTGTGGTAGCTCCCAATGAGGAAGTCCTTCCATCCTACAGAATTCTTTTCCATATCTGTTCATAGATAGAATGTAATATTTATATATCTTTTCAAGGTTGCAAGATACTTTACTTATATCCTATTACCTTATCCTCTCACTAAGCCTAAGACTTAGATTCTACTATAATCATACTTTATAGATGAGGAAACAATAGCTGAGAGAAGTTAACTACTTGTTCAGGATACCAGAACTGCTGGGATTTGAAGCCAGTTATTTCTGAAGCTCGTTCCTTCTGACTTTGAGTCAAGAATATTATGCTGTCTCTCAAAAATCTCCCTCAAAGGATCTGTTTAACTCTCTAGAGGACTTTCTGTGGTTCTTCTGTGGGTTATGGATACTAATGAAGCTTGTGAGCTCTCAACCTGTTATCATTCCTTCCTTTGTAAACATGACCAGTCAAATATGGCTGCAATGGTGTTTTTTTTTCAACCATTTCTTTCATGGAAGTCATTGTTGGGTACTTTAAATGACCATGAATCCTATTAATGAGGCCCTGTGATATTCTACAACTTCATACCATTAGTGAAATGTCATTTAAAAATACCGTCTTTCTCTCAGTGGAATTCTGCACAGAAAACACTTCATGCCAATGGAAAATACCTTCAGAGCGTGTGTTTTTGTTTTATTTCTGCTTGATATTAGTAATAAGCAGACAATTGAAAAGTTACTTAAATCAATTATAAAACCTTGCATGATTTTAACCTATGTGTGTGAAAATGAGGAAAATGACTATCACGTAGAGGGCAATGGAGAATTATATGTTTGACACAGGCAGCCTACAATGTACAATGAAAGAGGAACTTTTGGGGAAAAAGTTCTAACTGATATTCACATAGTACATATGCTTGGCACTGTGCTGAATGCTTTTCAATTGTTTTTCCATTTCATTCTCACAACAACCATGAGAAATAGGTGCTATCATTATTTCCATTTATGGATGAGGAAACTGAGGCAAAGGGAGGTAAAATGGATCATACAATATGAGATAGTAAGTGTCTAAGGCTGTATTTGAACTCAGGTATTCCTGTCTGCAGGACCAGTAATCTATCCACTATACTGTCTAGTTGCCTCACTCTCTTTCACTGAGGTTTTTGAAACTTAACCACCTTGAAGAGAGAAAAATAGGTGGAACAATTTATACATTAACAACAGCACTTTCAAAACAAATAACTTTGAAAGATTTAAGAACTCTTATCAATGGAGTGACTAACAATGATTTTAAAGTATCAGTGATGAAAAATGCTACCCACTTCCTGACAAAAAAGTGATAGACATGTTGCACAGTGAGACACATTTTTTTGAACATAGACAATGTGGATATTTGTTTTAATTGATTATGTATATTAATTATTTGTTTTTTAAGGTGGAAGATGGGAGGGGGGGAAAATACATTTTTAATTGAAAAATACAATTTTATATATATAAAAAAAAAAAACAAATTATCCTACAAGGCTTTGTTCGCTTCCATTTATTCATGAACTATGGGTATTTGTTTTGGTTTTGGTTTTTGCTACTTTTTCCTAAGGTCACAATTACATTAAAATCATGGATTGTCATGATATATGTGAACTTAGGTATAAAATTATTCATAGAATTTCTCTTTTTCATCCTTTGAAAAGGAAGTTGGCATTTAAACTGCATTTATATTCATGGTAGTCTCTGCTTATGCTCTCATCATGAGCAATACAACACAAGATCACCAAATATCTATGAAACCTTTCTTATGGGTTTTGGGAACATGATGAATTTATCTCTGTTAATTCCTTCCTTCTGTCCCCAAAGAGAAGCTGTGGTCCATACTTCCATTTAGCTGCAAGTTATTTATGTGTTCTGGTTTTATTTAAAGCAAGAATGTTGGTATGGATATGGTTTCATACTTTGAGGAGCATATCAACTCTGTTATTAGAAATGTCACATTAGGAATGCCAACAGGGGTGGAGCCAAGATGGTGGAGTAGAAACAGCATGTCCAAGCTGCTCTCCCCCCAGATCACCTCGAAACCATGTAAAAGGAGACTCTGAAAAACTTCTGGAGCCCCAGCACCCACAGAACAACACAGAGAAGCTAACCTCCTGCTGAGGACAGCCCAGCAGCCCTTCAGGGAGCAGCCAGTGCAGCGCTCTGGGAACTGGCAGCTCAGTGCTCTGGGAGCCGAGCCCAGGCCCTTGAGAGCCGCGGTTTTAGCCCCAGAGCGGCCGGGCCAGCAGCATGCAGTAGGGACCCCAAAACACCTGTGGCGATTCCAGAATTATTGACACAGGCATGCCTAGGACAAAGTGACAGGTTAGTGCCCTATGGACTTTGGGACTAGTATTTGGGGAACTCATAGGCTTCTTCCCCTGGGAGCTAGAAGCTGCTCAGGAGACAGGCCATTTTGCAGTTTCACTGGCAGCTTCAGTCCCTGTCCTGTGAACTGTCAGGAGATCCAGCGATCAGTCTTGGGGGTTAATCCTCTTGCTTTAACCTGCTTGGATCTGGATTGTGATCTGGGGGGAAGGTCTGGGGTGGGCATCCAACTTGCCAGAATGGGAAGTTGTGAAGACCCCAACATTGGGGTGATCTGGAAAATAGATCCAGGAGAGAAAATTTAAAAAATTATTGGACTACCTGAAAGCCATGATCAAAGAAAGAACCTAGAAATCACCCTTCAAGAAATTCTCAAGGAAAATTGCCCTGATGTTTTAGACCCAGAGGGCAAAATAGAGGTTGAAAGAATTCCCTGATCACCTCCTGAAAAGAGATCCCAAAAAGAAACTTCCCAGGAACATTTTAGCCAGGTTCCAGAATTCCCATATCAAGGAGAAAATACTATAAGCATCCAGGAAGAAACAATTTCAATATTGTGGAAACACAATCAGATTAGCACAGGACCTGGCAGCTTCTACACTGAGGGATAGAAGGGCATGGGATATGATATTCCAGAGGGCAAAAGAGCTGGGATTGAAGCCAAGGGTCACCTACCCAGCAAAACTGAGTATTTTGTTTCAGGAGAAACTATGCTCATTCAGTGGAATAGAGGACTTTCAAGCATTCTTGAGGAAAAAACCAGAGCTGAATATAAAATTTGACATCCAGACACAAGAAGCAAGAGATGCCTGAGAAGGTAATCAGGAAACAGAAATCAAAAGAAACTTATCAAAATTGACCTATTTACATTCCTACATGGAAAAACAATAACTATGACTGATGAAACCTTTCTCAGTATGAAAATAATGGAAGAAGGGTATATGGACATATGAATACATATGCGAATGTGTGTATTTATGTTTACAGTTATACATGGATGGAGGGCATAGGTTGAATTTGTTGGGAAGGGATGATACTTAAGGGGTGAAATTATGAGGTCAGAAAGGAAAGTGGCAAGAGGAGATGGGGAGAGACAGGGTAGGGTAAACTATCTCATGTAGAAGAAGCAAGGGGAAGTATTTGCAGGGGAGGGGAAGAACAGGAAGGGAAAAAGTCAAAACCATATTCTCATTGAATTTGGCCCAGGGAGAGAATGGCATACATACTAAACGAGATATCTCACACTGCAGGAGAGGAGGGGGAAGGAGTATGAGAGGGCAGATGATGGATGGAAGGGCATTCTGGAGGGAGGGGAGGTTGGAAGTAACCACTTTCGAAAAGGGACAGGATCAAAGTAGGGAATGGACCAAGTGGGGGGTGGGATGGGTGGGAGGGAAATATAAGCAGTCTTTTACAATATATCTACTATGGTAATATTTTGCATAGCTATACATGTACAACACATATTGAATCGCTTATCTTTCCAGAGGGAATGGGTAACAAGGGAAGAAGGGAATGATCTGAAATTCATGGTTTTAAAATTAAATGTTTCAAATATATATATAAATACTATTATTAATACTATTTTGCATGTTATTGGGAGATAAGGTGTGCAGGCATTGGGGCACAGGGACTCACCTTGCTCTGATGGAAAAGTCGAAGGTGGTATGGGACAAGATATGGGAGAGAACAGATTGTATGAGGGCATATCTTGTGGGACTGCTATTCTAGGGTGGTTGGTGGGGAAAAATGGGGAAACAATTGTAACTCAAAATCTGGCGGCAATGAATGATGTAAACCAGAACTTAAAGCATTTGTTTAAAAAAACAATGCCAGCAGTTTTAAGTTATTCTTGGTATCCCCTTCTTCCTTCTCCAATCTTCTGTTACCACCACACAAGAAGTTAAGGGAGCTATAAAGAAATAGGGTTATTTGATATTTTATATACGTTAAAAGTCACTAAGATTGACCAAAACAGTCATTCTCTAGTGGCCAGCCTCACATTGGAGAACATTTCTTTATTTTGCTAGACTTGTCCTCAGACATTAGGGAGGGTCAGTATGATGCTAGGCTTGATTTTCAAAGATTTTCTCATTTGGTAGAATATAGTAGACCTTTTGATCTTCCGACACAAAGTTAAAAACTCATAGTCACCACTATGTCACAATGAAACTTCAGAGGTAACTTTGGTGGATGACCCTCCATATAAACTCATTTAATACTTATTTAAGAAAAAAAATCATAAAAACAAAAGTCGTTAAGTAATAAAGATATTTATTTGTCATCGATCATTTATCCAACAAATGCTTTTTTTTTCTTTTTTGGTGCCACTTCTGTGACAAAGTTTCTAATCACTGCAGGGAGCGCCAAAAAGAATCAGAAATAATTCATGCCTTTACTTGCCTTAAAATGATTATAAATATTTTTGGATATCAGATAACTATACAATCAGAATATCAGATAAGTATCCAATTTTATATGTGTTATTTTGATGGCATATATAATAGCAATATTTCCAAAATATAAATGCAAAAATGCCCAACTTGTTTGTAACTAGCCCCATTTAAAAGATTTTTTTGATATTCTTTATATTCACATCACTGTCATTTCTGGAGGAAAAGAAGAAAAAGTTCATAATCCTTCCACTTCCAAATGCACTTTGTGACAAATAAAACAAATATAACTATGAATAGACTGACAAAATGTGTCAATATATACAATAATTTTCTCTATGTGGTATCCTACCTCTCTTTCTATGATGAATCCATTCTATGGGATATTTGTTGTTTTTTCTGTTATTTAGAATTTTGACTTTCTTTTAGTGAATCATTTATGTTATGGTAGCTGTTCTCTCTCTGTCTCTGTCTCTGTCTCTCTCTGTGTCTCTCTCTGTGTGTGTCTCTCTCTGTCTCTCTCTGTCTCTCTGTCTCTCTCTCTGTCTCTGTCTCCCTGTCTCTCTCTGTCTCTGTCTCTCTCTCTCCTTCCCCCTCTCCCCTCTCTCTTTAGATAGTTGTATAGATAGATAGACAGACAGTTCTCTGGGTTCACCAGTCTTACTTGTCATGCTAGTTCTGAGTAACATAATTTATACCTGAGTTTTAAGAACCTTTAAGTTACTAATTATTTCAATATTTCACTATGGAAATAGAAATTATTGACATGTAACTGCAGTTAATATGGCCATTGTTACCTGTAATGAACTACAGATGCAGACATTTGGGAGAAGAAGGAAAATACAAATGTGATTAACTGGAGTCTAATAGGCCTTAACCATAAATTATTCAGACTATTTACCCTTTCTTTTAAGCAACAAGACTTAAAGCCTAATAAAACAATACAAAGTCAAGGATTATTCTTTTGTACAACATCCTAAATACACAGTGGGATCAGTATTCATCTGAGTTTATGAATGTTTTTTGTATCATGTGTCCTTTTGGCAAGGGGCAACTTAGGTGGCATAGTAGATAGGGCATGGAGCCAGGAAGACTCATCTTCCCAAGTAAAAATCTATCTTCAGACACTTATTAGCTGTGTGATGCTAGGCAAGTCACTTAACCCTATTTATCACTGTGCCCTCATCTGTAAAATGAACTGGAGAAGGAAATAGCAAACGATTTTAGCATCTTTGCCAAGAAAACCCCAAATGGGGCCATGAAGAGTCTAAAAGACTGAACAATGACAACAACCCTTTTTGCAATCTAGTAAAAACTGTGAACTGCTTTTGAGAATAATGATTTTAAATTTATTAAATAAAACACTTAAGTACAAAGGAAGCCAAAGGTTAGTGAAAATAAAGCTGGAATTTGTTTTTCATCCAAATTCAGGACCCATTAAAATCTATCCAAGAGCCACTTAGAGGTCCATGGGCTCCAGGTTAAGAACCCCTAGTCTAGATTCAGTCTAATCTTACACTTTCTCTACCTACAGAAAAATGATCATTTTAATCCAGAATTATAACCTAAATGCCCCACAATTTCTGGAATCATAGATTATATGGATATATTTAGCACTCTGCACTAAAGTAAAAAAACAAAAAACAAACAAACAAACAAAACAAACCCTAAACAAAAGAGGCAACTATTCCAACATAACTAGGACTGAAACAAAAAATTTAAAAAGAAGGTTTTTTTTTATATTCAGCCTCATTTAACCACCAAATAAAGTTAACATGAATCCCTCCCCCCCTCCAAAAGTGTTTCTAGTAGTCTAGGTTTTACTAGTAAAAATATAAAACAAACAAACAAACACTTTCTTTTGGTAGTTCTGAGTTGGCTATGGAAAAATTGAATAGGGGAGAAATCAGGGTTTATACTAATTATTTTATTTCTATTTTTTATAAGTAAATACTATTTTTGTAAGTTGGATCTCCCACACTACCCCCTACAAAAGGGCTAGAAGTACTACTGCATATGTCCTCTTTGATCCAGTGATGCCAGACTTGGATATTCTACTAACAAGGCTCTCCGTTACCTGGATTCAGGAATTCTATCAGGCTGTCCCTCATGCCTGGAATGTTCTCCTTCCTCCACTCCACCTACTGACTTCCCTGGCTTCTTTTAATTCCAACTAAAATCCCACCTTCCAAAGAAAGGCTTCCCCAACCTCTCTTAGTTCTGCTGCCACCCTTCTGATAATCACTTATTTATCCAGTACCTAGCTTGCTTTGTATATACTTGCTTACATATTTTCTCCCTCATTAGATTATAAACTCCTTAAGGGCAAGGACTGTCTTTTTTCTTTTTTTATGTCCATTGCTTAGCTCAATACTTGGCACATTTGTTGTTATTATTCAGTCATGTCCCATTCTTCATGACCCCATTTGGGATTTTCTTGGCAGTGACACTCAAATGACTTGGTCCTTCTCCAGTTTATTTTATAGATGAGGAAACTGAGGCAAATAGAGTTGAGACTTCCCCTGGATCATAGAGCAAGTAAGTGTCTGAGGCCATATTTCAGCTCATGATGATGAGTATTCCTGACTCTAGGCATAGTACTCTATCCACTATGCCATCTAGCTGCCACTACAATGCCAGGACCATAGTAGGTACTCAATAAAAGGTATATTGATTGATTGATCTATTTGAAACATTTAATTTTAAAGCTCCAAATTCCAGATTCATTCCATTCCTCCCTTGTGACCCACTCCCACTGGGAAGATAAGCAATTCAGTATATGTTGTATATGTATAGCTATGCAAAACATTACCATAGTAGATATATTGTAAAAGACTGGCTATATCAACCTCCTACCCATCCCACCCCCCCACCTGGTCCATTCCCTACTTTGATCCTGTCCCTCTTCAAAAGTCAGTGCTTCCAACCTCCCATCCCCCCAGCATGTTCTCCCCTCCATCATTTCCCACTCTTATCCCCCTCTGCTCTACTCTGCAGCACAGTGAGATATCCCATTTAGTATGTATGTCATTCTCACCCTGAGCCAAATTTAATGAAAATATGGTTTTGCCTTTTTGCCTTCCTGTTCTTCCCCTCCCCTGAAACCACATCCCCTTGCCTCTTCTACGTGAGATACTTTACCCCCCTCCCCGTCTCTCCCCATCTCCTCTTGCTACTTTCCTCTCTCACCTCATAATTTCACTCCTTAAGTATCATCCCTTCACACCAAATTCGACCAGTTCTCTCTATCCATGTATACCTGTGAACATATGTACACACATTCACATATGTATTCATATGCCCATATACCCATCTTCAACTATTTTCATAATGAGAAAGGTTTCATTATTTAGTTATTGTTTTTCCATATAGAAATGTAAATAGTTCAAATTTGATAAGTTCCTTTTGATTTCTTTTCCCTGTTTACCTTCTCAGGCATATCTTGATTCTTGTGTCTGGATGTCAAATTTTCTATTCAACTCTGTTTTTTTCCTCAAGAAGGCTTGAAAGTCCTCTTTTCCACTGAATTACTATATTTTCCCCTGGAATAAGATACTCAGTTTTGCTGGGTAGGTTATTCTTGGTTTGAATCCCAGCTCCTTTGCCCTCCAGAATATCATATTCCATGCCCTTCGATCCCTCAGTGTAGAAGGTGCCACATCCTGTGTCATCCTGATTGTGTTTCCACAATATTGAAATTGTGTCTTCTTGGCTACTTGTAGTATTTCCTCCTTGATCTGGAAATTCTGGAACCTGGCTATAATATTCCTAGGAGTTTTCTTTTTGGGATCTTTTCCAGGAGGTGATCTGTGGATTCTTTCAACCTCTATTTCACCTTCTGGATCTAAAATATCAGGGCAATTTTCCTTGAGAATTTCTTGAAGGATGTTTTCTAGGTTCTTTCTTTGATCATGGCTTTCAGGTAGTCCAGTAATTTTTAAATTATCTCTCCTGGATCTATTTTCCAGATCAGTGGTTTTTCAAATGAGATATTTCACATTGCCTTCTATTCTTTCAATTGCTTGGATCTGTTTAACAGCATCTTGATTTCTCATAAAGTCACTAGCTTCCGTTTGCTCCAGTCTAATTCTGAAGGAATGAATCTCCTTAGTGAGTTTTTGATATTCTTTTTCATCCGGCAAATTCGACTTTTTGAGGCACTCTTCTCCTCATTGCCTTTTTGAGCTTCTTTTCCCTTTTGAGTTAGTCTATTTTTTAAGGTGTTATTCTCCTCAGTCAGGCTATTAACTCTCATTTCATACTTTTCCTGCATCCTTCTCATTTCTCTTCCCATTTTTCCTCCACTTCTATTATTTGGTTTTTAAAATCCTTCTTAAGGTCCTCTATATCTTGTAACCAGCTCATATTTTTATTTCGGGCTTTTTAGCAGGAGTTCTATCCTCTCAGTCATCCTCCTGTTCCATAATTCGATCCTCTTTACTCCCAAAATAGGAGTCTAATGTTGAATTTTTCTCTTTATTTTGTTTCCTTTGCCTAGACATGTTGCACTTAATTACTTGACTGTTCTGTTTTTCACACAGTAAGACTCTGCCACCAGACAGGAGAGTTTCCATCCCAAACGTTGGGGTCTTCTCAACTGGGCTCAGCTCCCAGAGTACTGTGCTGGTCTCTTCCTGCTAGGCTGGTGGGCTGTCCTCAATGAGAGTTTAGCTTCTCTGTGCTATTCTCTGGGTTCTAGAGCTTCAGAAGTTGTTCAGAGGCCTATTTTACATAATTTTGAAGTAGTGTGGACGAGAGCTCCTTAGAAGTGCTGTTTCTACTACACCATTTTGGCCCCCCTGATTGATTGATCTATTGGTTTGTATTATTTGAAACTAAGATAAGAAAAGTTGAATTAGGAAAAATTGAATTTTTTGAAGAATGAGTCACCTAGGAGAGGAGGGACAGTATGGAGGAAAAGATGGAACCTCCTATCAGGATAGAGTGGGGTGTTCTTAAGTGAGGGATTATAATGGCAAATAAAGAAGGACTTAGTGCCTTGTTTCACCTATTGAATTATTATAATTATTTTTTTTAACAAATGCTTTATTGACTTCTGGTTAACACATCATTCATTTCCGCCGGATTTTGAGTTACAATTTTTCCCCATTTTTTCCTTACCCACCACCCCAGAAAAGCATCCCACAAAATATCCCCTCATCCAATCTGCTCTCTCCCATATCTTCTACCATATCCCCTTCGACATTACCATTAGGGCGAGGTGAATCTCTGTGCCCCAATGCCTGCACATCTTATCTCCCAATTACATGCAAAATAGTATTAATAATAGTATTTATATATATATATATATATATTTGAAACCTTTAACTTATTCAAATCCATTCCCTTACTCCCTTGTCACCCAGTCCTTCTGGGAAGATAAGCAATTCAGTATGTGTTGTACATGTATAGCTATGCAAAACATTACCATAGTAGATGTATTGTAAAAGACTGCTTATATTTCCCTCCCACCCATCCCACCCCCCACTTGATCCATTCCCTACTTTGATCCTGTCCCTTTTCAAAAGTGGTTACTTCCAACCTCCCATCCCTCCAGAATGCCCTACCATCCATCATCTGCCCTCTCATACTACTTCCCCCTCCTCTCCTGCAGTGTGAGATATCTCGTTTAGTATGTATGCCATTCTCTCCCTGGGCCAAATTCAGTGAGAATATGGTTTTGACTTTTTCCCTTCTTGTTCTTCCCCTCCCCTGCAACTACTTCCCCTTGCTTCTTCTACATGATATACTTTACGCCACGCTATATCTCCCCAATCTCCTCTTGCCACTTTCCTCTCTCACCTCTTAACTTCACCCCTTAAGTATCATCCCTTCCCACCAAATTCAACCTGTGCCCTCCATCCATGTATAACTGTAAACATATACACACACATTCACATATGCATTCATATGTTCATATACCCTTCTTCCATTATTTTCATACTGAGAAAGGTTTCATCAGTCACAGTTATTATTTTCCATGTAGGAATGTAAATAATTCAACTTTGATAAGTTCCTTTTGATTTCTTTTTCTTGATTACCCTTTCAAGCATCTCTTGCTTCTTGTGTGAATGTCAAATTTTATATTCAGCTCTGGTTTTTTTCCACAAGAATGCTTGAAAGTCCTCTATTCCACTGAATGAGCATAGTTTCCCCTGAAACAAAATACTCAGTTTTCCTGGGTAAGTGATTCTTGGTTTTAATCCCAGGTCTTTTCCCCTGTGGAATATCACGTTCCATACCTTTTGATCCCTCAGTGCAGAAGCTGCCAGGTCCTGTGCTATTCTGATTGTGTTTCCACAATATTGAAATTGTTTCTTCCTGGCTGCTTGTAGTATTTTCTCCTCAATCTGGGAATTCTGGAACCTGGCTATAGTATTCCTGGGAGTTTTCTTTTTGGGATCTTTTTCAGGAGGTGTTCTGTGGATTCTTTCAACCTCTATTTTGCCCTTTGGTTCTAAATCATCAGGAAAATTTTCCTTGAGAATTCCTTGAAGGTTGATTTCTAGGTTTTTTCTTTGTTTATGGCTTTCAGATAGTCCAGTAATTTTTAAATTATCTCTCCTGGATCTATTTTCCACGTCAGTGGTTTTTCACATGAGATATTTCACATTGCTTTTTATTGTTTCATTTGTTTGGATCTGTTTAATAGCATCTTGATTTCTCATAATGTCACTAGCTTCCGTTTGCTCCAGTCTAACTCTGAAGGAATGAATCTCCTCAGTGAGTTTTTGAGATTCTTTTTTTTTATCTGGCAAATTCAACTTTTTAAAGCATTCTTCTCCTCATTACCCTTTTGAAAAGCCTCCTTTGCCTTTTGAGTCAATGTATTTTTAAGGTGTTATTTTCCTCAGTCAGGCTATTGACTCTCATTTTATACTTTTCCTGCATCCTTCTCATTTATCTTTCCATTTTCTCCTCCACTTCTCTTATTTGGTTTTTGAAATCCTTCTTAAGGTCCTCTATGTCTTGTAACCAGCTCATATTTTTATTTGGGGCTTTCATAGCAGGAGTTCTAATCTCTTAGTCCTCTTCCTGTTCCATACTTTGATCCTCTTTTCTGTCCAAATAGGAGTCTAATGTTGAATTTTTCTGTTTATTTTGTTTCCTTTGCTGAGGCATGTTGCCCCTTAATTACTTGACTTTTGGGCTTGTTGCCACAGGAGCTTCCATCCCAAAAATTAGTGTCTTCACAACTTCCTGAGGTATTAGTTGGGTGGCTTCTGTGTAGCCTCCACATGCACTGGCAAGCTGGATACCCACCCCAAGACCTTTACCCCAGACTGCAATCCATATCCAGGGAGGTTAAAGCAAGAGTGATTACCCCCCAAGACTGATTGCTGCATCTCCTTATAGTTCAGAGACCAGGGGATGAAGCTGCAACTGAAGATTCAAAATGGCATCTGTGCCATGTCTCTTCAGCCACTTCTCACCCCCAGTGGAAGAAGACAAAGTGTTCCCCAAATACTGGTCTGAAAGTCCATAGGGCACTAACCTCTCACTTTGTTATAGGCACGTCTTTGTTAATAATTCTGGAATTGTCACAGCTGCTGGTGTTCTGTTGTCCCTCCCGCTCGCTCCTGGCCTGGCCACCCTGGGGCTAAAACTGCAGCTCACTCGGGCCTGGGCTCGGCTCCCAGAGCACTGTGCTGGCCTCTCCCAGAGCGCTGCACTGGCCACTCCCTGCAAGGCTGCTCGATTGTCCTCAGGGGGAAGTTAGCTTCTGTGTGTAGTTCTGTTGGTGCTGGAACTCCAGAAGTTGTTCAGAGTCCCCTTTTACATGATTTTGATGTGGAGTGGGAGAGAGCACCTTGGAAGTACTGTTTCTACTATGCCATATTGGCTCAGCAACGCCCCCCCTCCAGCTATTTAATTATTTAGCACCTTGTTTCAGTTTGTTTCTTTTGAGCCTTGCCCTTTAATATATCCAGTCTTTGTTAAGAAACAGAACTTGTGATGACCATATATAAGGAGAATCTGTAACTGGAACATAATAGAATTGGGAAGGGAAACTTTGTGGTAGCCAAGCACTCTGTATGTGTTGATTTTTGGTTGTGATACTTTGTATAGAAGCCCTGGTACCTTACTGGAAACCTGAAAGAGTGTTTTCTTGTTGTCTATTTATAGAAGTCCTAGAGGAGGATTTTGGAGATCATGGGACTATACTGATGATTTGCGTTGAGTTCTCGGACCTTTTTTGTGGATTTGTGTTGAGTTCTCATAGGTTTTATATAGGTCTGTTTTGATTTCACAGGCAGATATTGAATTGATGATGGTGTCAGCAATGTGTATGAATGTTGTTTTTGCTCTGCTAAGCTTTGTGACCTTTAATATGGAATACGAAATCAAAATCGAAGTCGAAGTGGATTAGGAAGTGGATGAGGAGCTAAGAGCTGCCGACCTTTGAATCCAGGTGACAGTTGGGTAAATTCAGGCAATAGTTGAAACCATGGAAGAGGAACCATGGAATTTGGGAGGCAGCCTCAAAGTCAAAATAAAAAGATTTCTCCTTGGGTACTTAATGCTGACTGAAAAGATCATGATTTATTGTGGCTTAGGGATAGGAGAATTTTGTACTCTATACTTTGTACCTCTTAAGGATGATTGAGTTAAGGATGATTGGAAACTAATTTCTAATCAAGAAGAAAGAAGACTTTTTTGAATGAGAGATTAAAACAATGTGACCAGGGGTGGAGATCTTTGACCTTTGTACTTTGTGTCCCTTAAGGAGGCTTGCTCCGTAAGGATTTACTGAATGAAGTTTTTTACTTAAAACTGTGTGGCTCCTTTAGTGATGGGTTGTTACATTATAACATTGTGAATGCTGTATTTTGGTTTCTATGAATGTTTTATCTTAGTTTATTACTGAATAAATAGAGATGTGATCAGAACCTTAAAGCTGCTCACAGCAGCAGTCCTCTGGAAAGCTGCTTGTACTTGGCTTTGAAGAGATGTAGGCAAAAATAATGAGGAATGAGTAATAAGAGGAATGTAGCATAGAATTGGATAGTGAATAGATATCTTGATTTAGAGTCAAGAAATCGGCTACCTTTGGCACATCTGGGCCATGCACAGCTTTACGAAAGTCACTTAACTTCTCCATGCTTCAGGTAACTCAGTAAAACTAGGCCATTTAGTAGGTGCCAATCTGCATTGGAACTGGGGATATCTTCAGTCAGAATAATCTAGCTTAAGGAAATCACAGATCCAGTTTGAAATATAAAGGGGATCTGAGTTTATCTTCAGTTATACATTAACCTAAATGTTTTGGCCCAGATTTCCAGAAGTCTCTGAACTGATTTACTCAATTTATACAAATTAACAAGATAGCTCCCATTGTTCACATTTCAAAGATAGATGGAAGACTACAACTCAAAGTATTTTGGAGAAAATATAGACATCATATGCTTTAGGGAAACCAAGAAAAGATCTTTAATTTTTAAAAAAAAAAATTTAACCAAATCTTAAGGAACATCTGGGAAAGATTATATTCTTTCTTCATTAGATTAGAAGAAATGATTTTTCCAAGGGTATAAGAGAAATCAAGTTGGGGTTTGAGAAATTCTCTCTATAGAATTGTACTAACCTTTATTTAAGTTTTAGTATTTAGTTCCTGCCTTTTCCAGGCATAAATAAGGGCTGGGCTTTAGGGATTATCCAGCTTTGAGTTCTGGCTTGGGGGGGAGGGAGTGATGCTCTAAGTTGTGCAGTGTGGAGCTCCTACAGCTTTCAAAACTTGGCTTGTGTCTGATTTTGTTGAGGAGAGAATGAAAGAGGAGCATTCTTGTAGCCTGTGCTTAAAGGAGGAAAATTAGGCAGGGGGTCCTTTTGGGCTTTGATAAGCAAGTACAGATGAGAGCAGGGGACTGGCTTCTCTGAAGTAGTGGTAAGCAGTTCTTGGGGCCTAGTTGGGGTTTTGGTATCCTGGTTGATGAGGGAGGGGATGGAGGGAGGGCACTGAATATGATTTAGGATTGATGTTAGATTATGTGGTATGTTGGTTAAAATTATCTAGAGTAGATTATATTAGGGTAAGAGATGAGATGTGATGGGAAAGTGCCTCAGAACTCTTATCTCTTCAACTAAATCTTGTAGGAAGATGAATAAATAAGTGAAAGTGCATTTATTAAGCACTTAATTATGTGCCATGCTCTCCATGCTAAGGATTATATATATATATATATATTCTCTCTCTCTCCTGAGTCTTTCCATCTGCCATACAAATAAACTTTATTTTTCCCTCAATTAGAGTATGAGCTCCTTGAAAGTAGGAACCATCTTTCTTAAATACATAAAGGCAATTCATACTCTCAAGGAACTCATATTGTAATTGAGGGAGAAATAAAATTTATTTTTATGGCAGATGGAAAGACCCAGAAATCTTTAATGCATTCATGGGACAGATGGCAAGGTTCAGGGTTTCTTATGTTACATAAATAAGTCAGATGATAATGCCAGGGGACTGGAGAGAATAAGGACAGAACAGATGATAAGGCCAAGCAATCCTACATCTTATCAGAATGAATAAAGTTGTTAACTTCCACCTTATCCATGCCTTTTGAGTAGTCAGGAAGGCTGGGCAAAATGAGAATGAAAGGGTAGAGGGTGTCCATGGTGGTGGCATGTCTTCTTATCAACAGCTGTCCTAGATGAATAGTAGAAGAGCAGGGTTGTAGGTGTCAAAGTGGAGGTGACCTTACTTGAAATAGGTTAAATCCAAATTCAAGACCCCAAGGAAACCAGGCCACATGGTTCCCCATGCAGTAAATAAAGTTATTTTCTTTCCCCATCTCTAGGTCATTTCTCAAACTGACGTTTTTTGCTATTTTATTCTTGTGGTGGGATGGAAAAGGATTTTAATGATATTTTATGTTTGGTGAAGGGGTTTTGTGAGGAGTTAACTTACTTGGTAAGTGGTACAGTGAGAATGCCAGACTGGAAGTCAAGGAGACCTGAATTAAAATCTTTCTTCAGACAGACTAGTTATGTAACCTTGAGCAAGGCACATAACCTTTAATTTCAGTTTCTTACTCTGTAATATGAATAGTGTAAAAGTCCCTACCTCATATGATTGTTGTAAACAGAAAATCAGTTAATATATGTAAAACACTTTGCAAACCTTAAATTACAACATAAATGTTGTTGCTGTTGTTATTGTTGTCAAAATGACTGTAATGCCTTGAACAGAATCCCAGTCTACTGCTTTTAAGGAAGAGGCAAGAAAGTAAAATTTTATAGTATAAATGCACTGATGATGGATTTTTTTTTGAACTGGCTGTCTCAAAAGGCAAAATAAAGCCAAGAAGGTTACTAGGTTTATTTTCAAACCGAATTTATTTTTGATTAGTTCATGAATGGAAGGGAGAATGGACATTTTTTATTTAAAGCTTACTATGGGATGTAAGAGGGCACTTAATCTTTATTTTTTAGCTAGAAAAACTTCATTTTAAGTTTTCCTTCAGATGGAGCAACCATGGAGTATGAATTTTAGAAAATGTGGTAGGGCATGGAGTCTGGCAGAACATGAAACCCTCTTGGAGCAGGGTCATACAGTCCAAATATAATCCAAGAAATCTAAGTGGTTCCTAAGGGCCATAAACATTCATTCCTTCCTCTTCTGATTGCTAAAGGTTCAGAAGCCAACATAAAACTAAGAAATAATCGCAATGTCCATAAGCTATTTCCTTGTGATGTTTGTTTCTGTAGAGGAAATTCAACACTTCAAATGTCAAATTGTTGGAAAGGGTAAAGCAACACTTTCCTCTGAAGGGAAAGCCACCTAAATTTCCTCAAGCAAGCAGAAATGTGAATGGCCAAATAGCATGTGCTAAACCTGTGAAAAAAGAGAATATTTGGGGCTGAATGGAAGTGGGTGAAAATATGCCTGTAATTAGCTAAAATCATACCTGGAGCAAATTCATCTGGGTTCAAGAGGAATGTAGCAGTGATGTAGAGGATAGTCCTACACCACCCCTATTATGGGTGTTGTCATACTAAGAGGAGGTGGCTTGTCTTCCTCCTTGCTACCACCAAGAGACTTTTAGCCTTCCTTTCCACTGGGTTTGAAGAGCAAGGTTGGGCTTTAGAGAGGGGTGACATGTTAACAAGACCTTGAGGTGGAATCCAAGGATAGTTGTAATTCCTTTACCATTCCCACCTTAACCTTGGAGAAAGAAATGAGTCTCAAGAAGTCAGTCGCCATTAGAAGGAAGAAATCAGTCTTCTACCCTCACTCACCCACACATATACAATGTTGGTTCCTTGGGGGTAAAATTTCATTCACATTGTGCTAATTATAGGTCTCCTAGAAGACACTGTATTTGTCACATTATGAAAGATTCAAATTTCCTCAAAGGAGTCTGATTTTATTTTGCAAATTCAAACCCAGACATATTCAACTTGCAAGAAAAACTCACAAATGGAAGACAGTCACATTCCTTGGACAGTAAGAGGAAAAATAAGTTGTATACACACATACGTGTGTATGTGTGTGTGTATGTGTTTTCTCTAATTACATGTTAAAACACCTTTTTTAAACATTTCTCTTTTTTTTAAAGTTTAAAGTTCCAAATCCTATCTCTCTCTTCATCTCTCCCTGAGACAGTAAGCAATCACATGTAGGTTATACATTTGCAATCATGTAAAACATTTCCATATTAGTAAATTTGTACAAGAATACCTGAATAAAGGAAAAAGAAAGGAAGGAAGGAAGGAAGGAAGGAAGAAAAAGAAAAAAGTAAAATATAGTATTTATTTAAACAGTATCAGGTCTTTCTCTTGAGGAAAATAGTGTGCTTCATCATTATTCTTTTGGGATTGCCTTGGATTATTGTATTGCTGAGAATAGCTAAGTCGTTAACAATTCTTAATTGAAACGATATTGTTGCTGTGTACTGTTCTACTGGTTCTGCTCACTTCACTCTGTATCATTTCATGCAAATCTTTCCAGGTTTTTCTGAAATCATCCCATTTGTCATTTGAGTATACAAAAAATTCCATCTTTCAAGTAAGTTAAAATCTATTGCTCCTTGAGTTCCAGTGTCTGAGAGGACAGGGGGAAGAAGAGAAGAGAAGAGAAGAGAAGAGAAGAGAAGAGAAGAGAAGAGAAGAGAAGAGAAGAGAAGAGAAGAGAAGAGAAGAGAAGAGAAAAAGGAAGGGAAGGGGAGGGAATAGGAGGGGAGGGAAGGGAGGGGAGGGGAGGGAAGCACAATCATATTCCATAACAATCATATACTACAGCTTGTTTAACCATTTCCAAATTGATGGGTAGTCCTTCAACTTCATTTTTGTTTTTACCAATGTAGAAACTAAGACCAAGAAAGGCTAAATGACTTCCCCAGTGTCATATAGCTAGTAAGCATCTGAAACTGTTCTTTCTTACATAAAATATTGTGCTTTAGTAATTACACTAGGAAAATGAGGGATGAAATTTTCCCTAACCCTAAGCACTCACACAGTCTTTAGGATAGAAATTTATTACAGTTAAGAGTGAAATTGATGTGAAAAGGGAGATGGAACATAGGGATTGAGAGAGTACAGAGATGAAAAGGAAATAGAAGCAAATGAAATAACTATGGAGGACTGAGCATGAAAGAAGATTAAAAGGAGAGAAGGAAAAAGATAAGAATCAATGATCTAGGTTTGGATGAGATAGAGAGAAAAAACAGAGGAAGTATATCAGAGCACTCCAGTCATTGGTTGCTAGTACTGCTTCTATTCCCTTTCTTTTTACTCCTTTTTATCTGTAAAGAGGAAGAATAGAGGAAAAAGGTAGCGAGAATTATAACAATATGCAATATAATAAGAATAATTCATGCTTATACTCATGAATTAAATGGAGTGAACTCACTCATAAAATGGAGTAGGGTACTTAACTCATCAAAAATATGAAAAATTGGGTTTGCAACTGGAAAATAAAACCCTATAAATAAGTACAAAATGGAGATTGTGAAAATCAAATATATACAAATAAAACTGAAAGCCAAAATATATTGAATTGTTAAATAACTGGAGCTGATAATTTTTTTTGGAAAAAATAAACATAAGTTAATGGTAAAATAGCCAGGTCATTTGCCAATTTGGTTTTTTAAAGAGAGAATAAAACCATATTACTAAAATTTAAAAAAAGAAACAATAATGAAAAGGGGGAATTCCTAATAGATGAAGGACAAAAGAAATTAGTGACTATAAAACCCATGACATGATGACTCCAAATCCTCCAAAATTGTGTACAGAGACCCCTACCTTTGTCAAGTTCTCCCAAGCTAAAAGTACTTCAATTATAGACTTCTTAATTAGTACATGGTAATTGTTTTCTTTATTTTTTCTTTCCTCTTCTTGTCTCCTTCCCTCCCCTCCCCTCCCCTCCCCTTCTGTTCCCTCCTCTCCCCTCCCTTCCCTCCCCTCCCCTTCCTTTTTCTCTTCTCTTCTCTTCTCTTCTCTTCTCTTCTCTTCTCTTCTCTTCTCTTCTCTTCTCTTCTCTTCTCTTCTCTTCTCTTCTCTTCTCTCTTCTCTTCTCTTCTTCCCCCTGTCCTCTCAGACACTGGAACTCAAAGAGCAATAGATTTTAACTTATTTGAAAGATGGAATTTTTGTTATACTCAAATTGCTATTTCAGTACCTGACACCTAGTGGATACTTAACAGATGCTAGTTGATTTGACTGTTTTATCTATAGAAAATCTATGATCTGTACTGTTGAGTTAATGGCCACATTGGTAAGATTACAAACCCTTTGAAGTATCAAGGTCAATAAGACCAAGAAGGTAAGTATAAATCATGGTCCTTTATGAGAAAGAAAGGAGAGAAATCCTCATGGATTTCATAGCTTTCTTGAAAATAATAATTTTATTTGATTTTAAGAATATTATGTACTTCCTTTATAAGAAATTTAAGGTGATTTTCTTTCTAACAGCAGAGAATATAGTACTGGCACAAAGAAGTGCTATTTCTCATGAATTCTTTCACTTGTATTCTCAAACATCATTAGGTTTGTGGTATTATCTCCCTTGGTGGGGTGCAGTGAGTGCTGAAGGGCAGCTTAGGTATATATAAACCAATAGTGGAATAAAAGTATATCATGAATTTGCTGCTTTTGATGGATTGGATATTTGTCCAAATTTGCTTGAAACACTGAATTATATTTTGTTGACTTTTAGTGTGATTTTAATCAAATTAAACATGAGCATATGCTGTACTTTTTATTGAAAACAAAAAAAAGGATACAAGTTTAGTTGAACCAGCAATTTGATAGAAATATGCTAAGGAAAAAGACTTGAATATCTTCCTTTGCTAGCTCAAGTTTTCCAGTTTTCTCTCCATTGGTGCACTATTGAGGGAAGAGTGGTTTAGAGGAATCTCCTGACCATACGAAAATATGACAGAGAATATTTTGACATATTTTAAAAATTAAAGACAGGACATTTTCCAGGTAACACCATTCCACTTAAACTTACCTCACTTCATGAATTGGATAAATGTCACTGACATTTAATTAGACATAGATGGATGTTCAATTGTCTTTGTTTTTTAAAAAAATCCTATATGCAGAAATAAAGATAATTTTCCCAACACCATGATTGTAAAAAAAACCCAATAAAAAACAAACAAACAAAAGGCCACAAATTGCCCTCTTTGGGTTCATAAGATGTAGTTATCCAAGTACTGTTCTTGTTATTGAAAATTTTTTTTGTATACAGTCTGGTTAAGGATTGGTATGTTCTAGACAAAACAAAGAAAATTCCACAACTTGAGGCAAAAACACATGCCCAATACCAGCTTAGGTTTAAAAGAAACAAATCATGAAAATCTTTATTTTTATAATTAACATAGTATCCAGCATCATTAAGTGACTGACGGCAGCTTTGGATCTCTTTGGGTCATATTGCTATTCCACACACCATGGGGAGTTTCCTCCAGTTTGATTGTATAACAGTAGACAAAATGTTCCAGTAAAATGTGAAATAGCATCCAACTACAAAACTAAAACATATGTATTAGCAGAGTAAGTCCAGAGAGAGCACATGGCTTTAAGGATCAGGTGGGTACCGAGTCCAAATTGGAAAGGAACAGCAAGGTCTAATGTGCTGGGTGACATTAAAGTGAAGAAGAAAGCTTCCCTAACTTAGCTTCACCTTTGAGACAGTAAATTTTTATAAATCTACTTTACTTCTCTTCCTTTTCATTTCTTCATCTACCAAACCAGTAGAAAAATGTACACATCCTACTTCTCTTCTTACTTGCCTCAATTTTACATGGTAGGGGAAAATTGAGAGCCTTCAAGAGAAATTTTGAATTAGAAAATGCTTGAGCTGGAAAGCAACCCAAAGAGTAATAGTTCACATTTATGTAGCACTTTGAGATCGAGTACTTTGCTGACAACAGCCCTGTTTGGGAATTAGTAAAATAGCATCATTCATCTTTTAAAAATAGGAAGTTTAGGCATGGAGGGATTTGGTTAAGTCATCAGGATCACAATACTAACACTTATAACGAATGGGAATCAAACTCAGATCTCCTCATTCCAAATCCAGCTCTCTTTTATGTACAATTATACTACCTCCTCATGTTAAGGCCAAAGAGATTACAGCTCAATGTGGTCACATAAATTGACAAGGATTAAACAATACATATGTGGCAGGGTAAGTAACTAGAATTGAGGTTGTTTAATTCCCAGTCCAGTGTTCTTTCAATGATATTTCAATGTCTTCCTTAAAGAAAGAGAAGATATAATTTCAATGTCTGAACCTAAGATTACATGATAAATAACATTGGCACCTTAATTAGTTCTGTATTCATTAAAATATTCAAAAGTAGGGGCGGCTAGGTGTCGCAGTGAGTAGAGTGTCAGCCCTGGAGTCAGAAGGACCTGAGTTCGGATCTGACCTCAGACACAACACACACACAAACAAAAACCTAGCCATGTGACCTTGGGCAAGTTACTTAACCCCAATTGCCCTCCAAAAAACAAAACAAAACAAAATATTAAAAAGTAGAAGACTGGCTTTAGAGTAGAAGAATGGTTTGAGTACCAGGTCTGTCACTTAGCAATGATATGACTTTGGGAGAATTACTTTATCTCTCAATGACTCAGTTGTAGAAGCATGAGTTGGACCAGGAGACCTTTAAGGTCCCTCCCAACTCTATTTTGATGATATCTATAATGATATGACCTGACTCTAGAGAGATAAATGAAGCGAAAGAGATAGTAAAATCCATTTTTAAAAACTACTTGTAAAGTGTCATATATTTTTATAAATACTTTCCCTGCCATCCTGATTTCCATGTTACCAAAATTCAAGAAAAGTTTCTCATGCAGTTTTAATTTGGATCCTATTTCTAGATCAGAAAGAAATTTAAATCACTGTCCAGTGGTTTAAAATCATCTTTACTACATATATATGTGTATATATATTACCAACTCCCAGGCATATATTGCTGAGCTCCCTGTTGTACTCTTTTTTCATTTTGGAATTTATAATATAAGAGACCATGCAATTGGATACTTTTAAATATTTAAAGTATGAATATTAAGTCTGGTGAAAAATGGCACACATCAGATGTAATGATTATTTTCTGGTTTGGTTTGTTTACCCAATTATACATCCAAGTAAAATTCTGTTGTCTGTGAGAAATTCAGTAGTTCAAAAACAAACAAACAAATAGAAGAAATCTACATTATGGTAAAAATAAAACA